>JAJPUD010000533.1:493287-539927 GCA_023553655.1 Myrmecobius fasciatus | reverse complement strand
TCTCTCTCTCTCTCTCTCTCTCTCTCTCTCTCTCTCTCTCTCTTCATTTTACACCTAGCTGTCAGGTAGTACAACTTTGAGATATTTTTAATAAAAGTGGACACTTCAGATAAGTTTTAGCTTAACAACATTGAGATGGAAATATATAAGGCAGCTAACATAGACTATATCAGTACTTAACTGTGCTTGGCACATAATAGGCATTTAATGTTTGGTAAATGAAGACTGTCAGATTTCAAAGTGTTGAATCCAACTAAATCAATAATTGGAGGGTTTTTAAGTTTAATTTTAATAGTATAATATTTTCCCAATTATATGGAAAGATAATTTTCAACATCCATTTTTTTAGGATTTTGAGTTCCAATTTTTTTTCTCTTCCTTTTTTTAACTCCTCCTTCCCCAAGACAGTAAGTAATCTGATATAGGCTTTACATGTATACTCATTTTTAACATTTCCATATAATTCATGTTGGGAAAGACAAATCAGAACAAGAGAGAAAAACCATGAGAAAGAAAAAAACAACCCCTCCCAAAAAAAATTTTAAGTAAAAATAGTATACTTCAATTCACATTCAGTTTTCACAATTCTTTCTCTGGATGTGGTTTAGTCAATAATTATTAAAGGAATTAACTTTTTTTAACCACTTACAAAGATATTTTGATAAATGACTCAATCTTTTTCTTTTTTTATATCACAAATAGATTATGGCTCTTCTCACACATTCAAAGCTTTGTTTAGTTTGGGGTTTATTTTAGAACTATTTCCTTTCTTCCCAAATTGTCAGATGGCATTTGAGGTACCCAATCCAATTAATTAGCAAGTATTTATTAAAGTATGTATTAGAAACTGTGATAGACACCAGGAATATAATGATTGAAATAATCTACTAATTAAGAAACTTAAATTCCATATATGTATTATAAACATAAAGAAAATAAATACCAATAAGTAGTCATTACTTACAAAGTAGTATGGGGGTTATCAAAAAAGCTTGATGGGGAAGGTAGTACTTAAGCTAAGTCTTAAAGAATGAGAGGAATTCCATGAAAGAGAAGTAATAAGGGAGTGAGTTCTAGGCAGGAGGAGCCCAGTCAGCAAGTGCAAAGAAATAAATGTGGGAGATGAAATGTCATGAATGAGGAAGAAAGGAAAGGCTAGATAGCAGTATCTGGAGAAAATAAAGTATAACAGCTGAAAAGATAGGATGGAGTGGCTATTATTTAGAAGCAATAGGAAGTCACTGTAGTTAATGGAATAGGATACTGACATGGTCAATTTAAAATTTCATTTATAAAATTAATTCTGACTATGGAATATTATTGTTATGTAAGAAATGACCAGCAGGATGATTTCAGAGGCCTGGAGAGACTTGCATGAACTGATGCTGAGTGAAATGAGCAGAACCAGATCATTATACACAGCAACAACAATATTACATGATGATCAATTCTGATGGACATGGCTCTCTTCAACAATGAAATGTTTCAAACCACTTCCAATGGTTCACTGAAGAAAGCCATGTACACCCAGAGAGAGATATATGAAATGTGGACCACAACATAACATTCTCATACTCTTGATTGATGTTTGCTTACATTGTGTTTCCTTTATCTGATATGTCTTTTGTGTAGATAAGATTTTTCTTTCACAACAATGATAAGTTTGGAAATATGTATAAATATATTCGATTTGTCAAGTATTTTAACATAATTAACATGTAGTGGATATCCTGCCATCTAGGGGAGGGGTGGGGAGTTGGGGGGAAAAAATTTGTAACAGAAAGCTTTGTAAGGGTCAATGTTGAGGAATTACCCATACATATGTTATACAAATAAAATAAAATAAAAATAAATGAATAAATAATATATGTATAAAATTAATTCTGTTGGAATGACAGCCTTTAGAGTTAGGAGATTTTTAGAGTTAGGAGGTCCAATTTATTCACTAACCAGAGAAGGATATCGGGGCCCAGAGATTGATCTGTCCAAGATCATATAGGTGGTCAACAGTAAAACTGAATTCAAAACCAGGCTTGCTAAATTTAAATCCACTCCTTTTTCTGCTTTGCTATCAGCATAATGATAGCAATTGTTTATAATTAGTTTTAAGGTTTAGATATATAAAGTACTTTATAAACATTAGATTGTAAAATCGCCTAGATAAGTAACTGACTTTAATCTGGTCCAAAACTTTCCATGGTTCCTCATTGCTATAGGGTAAAATGCAAACTTCTTAGCCTGGTATTTAAAATTTTGCATAATCTGGGTACCACCTGCCTTTCTAACTTTATTTCATACCACTCTCCTTACCACTCTACACTTGCCCTTCTCCAATCTTGATACATCCAACATACACATGCATTCACACAATCCCATTTCTAGAATTGGTCTTGCTCTTCATAACTTAGAATCTTTCTTTTCTCCCAAGACTCATCACAGATACCACCTTCTCTTTGGAACCGACTCATACCTCTAATTATTAAGGCTATCTTCTTCCTTAGTTTTCCTTGTATTATATTCCTATTTAATTAGGCAGGCTGGAAATACAGAAAACTTCAATTTAAAACTAGATGGTACCTGAGAGATAACATAGTAGAGTAGAATCAGAGGACTTGGATTTGAATTCCAGTTCTGATCCAGCATGTGACCATGAGCAAGTCATTTAACCACTGAGCCTCAGTTTCTTTATTTGTATGATGGGTATAATAAAACTTCACTACCTCCCTCAAATGGTTCTCTGAGGAAACCTTTGTACATGATAAAACCTAAAATAAATATACTATAAATTTTTAAAAGAAAAAAGAATGCTAAGGGATTTAACTACTATGACATAGTTAGAAGGAGTCTAAACTGGCTTATTTCCCACACCAGATTTCCCCAATATGCTCTGCTGCCTTTAGGGCTCTGTCTTTATAAAGTATTCTAAGAGGCTGTGAAAGGCACTGTACAGATTCTTAAGGGAAAATACACGTCCTTCTTTACTCCATCTATTGCTATTATGTCCTGTCTGGCACTGGCTTCCATTTGGTCCCTCCACACAATCTGTCCACTGTTAGAATGAGATCATTCCCCCTTTGTGGCTACTGCCATCTCTAGAACTGCTTTCCTTCCTCCAGGCTCCTCATTTCAAGGCAAACAGGCTGAAAACATCTGCTTTCTCTGGCCTCCATTTTTGTAAGCCACAGGAGAGGATGACAAGCATCTCTGTAATTATGAAATAGCCAAATAACGTCATTTGTATGTAACTGCCTATATAATGGGAAACAAGTTATTCAATAAAAATTAAGCAAATTAAAAACAAATTTTAATTTAATTTAACTAAAAATTAATTCAATGAAACAAATGTGTTCAGTTCTTATACAGTGCTGAGAACTGTGCTAAAAAAAAAATAGGAGAAATTTTAAAATGTCACTTAAGATACAGTACCCTGCCATGGAGATTACCCATCAGACCTCTGGACTTGGTGTCAAGATATGTGACACTGAGTTTTCTCAGCTGCATATGGGAATAACAATAATAGGAACAACTTTCTAGGGCTGTTGTGGGGAAATGAATGAGGTAGCAAATGCAAACCCCTTTGCAAATCTTAAAAGCATTATATAAATGCTAGCTATTAATATTAAAAGGGAACATGAGATTTGTCTAAACACAACACAAAATTTAAAATATATAATAATCACATTATATACTTGAAAGAACCCTAGATTTTTGGTCAAAGGCATTGTATTCAAATCCCAGTTCTGTCTTTTCCTATATGACTTTGGCTAAGTGACTTAACACTCTGATCTTGTTTCCTCATCTTTTAAAATAAATGAGTTGGATTACAGAGAAGACCTCTAAAAATCTATAAATTCATAAGAAAAAAAAAACTACAGGAAGCCTGAGTCACAGAAAAAGGGTCATTACTAAGGACTTTAAACTGGGCTATCAGAAAAAAAAAAGACTTCATGGAGGTCTTTTAGGTGGACTTTAAAGAATGAGGAGAATTTTAACAGGAAAAGAAAGGAATGGGAGGAGGTATGTCAGGTCTTAAGGATCAGTGCAAACAATACCAGAAAAGAGAAGGCATGGTAAATGTATGGGGGACAGAGCAGAAAGTAGTCCACAGGTAGGTATAGCAGAGACTACACTGAAGGGTATAATATGAAACTAGAAAACTCGGGTGGCACCAGATTGTAAGAGGCCATAAATGAGACACTAAAGAACTGAAAACTTATTTCCTAGGAAATAAGGAAGCACTGAAGGGTTCTATGGGGAGGGGGAAGATGATATGATGAGATGAATGAATAAAATTAATCCAGAGTGATGCAAATGGTAAATCAAATCAGCTGGGGAGTAGAAAGGAAGAAGATGAAGGGGTAAATGAGATTAGGAGGTTGTTGTTGCAAGAATCTTGGCATATTATAATAGAAACCTGACTATAGGGATGGAAGTAGGACTAACAAGGATCATAGGAGCATAGATTTAGAGCTGGAAGCAATCCTAGAAGTTGCACAACACAAGCTCTTTATTTTACAAAAACAGAAAAAGGTTCCAAGAAGGCTACTCCCTTGAGCCAAGCAAGGATGCTAAATTTTATTGTAGGTCAATGGTTCTGACCAGTAGACCTTAGAAGTACCAGCCCATGGGTTGATGATGGCATGAGTAGGGACAAAGATGAGAAATTACACACAGGGAGGGCAGGGACATGGTCACACAAGTGAGGAATATAAGACTGAAACAACTGTGGATTACTGAAGAACAAAAATAAATTTCCTGTCACTCATTTCAAGTATCCAAGAAAAGAATGACAGAATCTTAGAGGTCAGAGGATCATCAATCTAACCCAGCCCCAAAGTACCTTTCTAGTCTTATGGCATATTACTCTCCTTCCTCTTCTCTACAGTCTGGCCAAATCTGCCAAGTCTGGCTTCTCCTTATCACATTTATTCCATATCCCATCTCTGTTTCACTGATTTGTCCTGATTCCTGGAATTTATTCCCTTTTGACCGCTGTCTCTCAAAATCCCCAGAAATTGAAGTTCCACCTTCTTGGTGAAACTTTTTCTTATCTTCCCAAATTGTTAATGCCTTCAATCCTCCCCAACCCCACTAAATACCTTGTGTGTGTGTATGTGTGTGTGTTTGTGTGTGTATCTCCCAGATAAAATGGAAGCTCCATAAGGTTAAAGACTACCTTTTTTTGTTGTTAACTTATCTCAGAATCTGAGCACAGTGCCTGAAACATAGTAGGTACCTAATAAATGATTGTTGAAAAATAAAATAAATGATTTTTAGTTAATTGAAAGATTCTTAGCTAGAAAGAACTTTACATTTATTTAGTCCTTTGCTCTCATTTTTCATATGAAGAAACAGACACAAAAAGTGATTTGTCTAAAATCTCAAAGATCTCAAGTGGCCATTGAGTCTAACTCATATCAAGCATGATGATAAATGGCAATTTGTTCTAAAAAAAGCAATATCATGGCCGCTATTTGATATCAAGTTGACATAATGATAGTATTTCTTTCCTAAATATACATTATGAGCCCCTTTCTTCTGGAGGTGCTCATCATTTCATGTTTCTTCCTATCATCTCTACCTTAGTTTCACACTAATACTATTAATACTACTAATACTACTAATAATAATAACAATAATAGTAGTAGTAGTAGTAATAATAATAATAATTAGCATATACAAAGCATTTTAAGGTTTTCAAAGGGCATTACAAATATTATCTTATTTGATCACTAGGAGGGAGGTATCTCAAGTAGATAATCACATTTTTACAAATCCCAAACTGAGGCAGACAGCAGTTAAATGATTTGTTGAGGAACACAATATAATAAAGATCTTAATATAAGATTTCAACTCGTCTTTCTTTAGTTTCAGTATTCTAATTACTGTACCATCTAGCTGCTATATATGTATCCTTATTAGTAAAATCAGATGGTTATTCAAGGTTATTCAAGATCCTCCTTCTAGTTCTAAACCTAAGCTCTCTTTTTGAGCATAGTTCCAAATTGCTTTCCAGAATGGTTGGATCCGTTCACAGTTCCACCAACAATGTATCAGTGTCCCAGTTTTCCCACATCCCCTCTAGCATTCATCATTATCATTTCCTGTCATTTTAGCCAATCTGACAGGTGTGTAGTGGTACCTCAGAGTTGTCTTAATTTGCAAGTTGTTATCAAACTGTGCATACCCTTTGACCCAGCAGTGTTTCCACTGGGCCTATATCCCAAAGAGATTTTAAGGAGGGAAAGGGACCCACATGTGCAAGAATGTTTGCGGCAGCCCTTTTTGTAGTGGTTAGAAACTGGAAATTGAAAGGATGCCCATCAATGGGAGAGTGACTGAATAAATTATGGTATATGAATGTTATGGAATATTATTGTTCTGTAAGAAATGACCAGCAGGATGATTTCAGAAAGGCCTGGAGGGACTTGCATGAACTGATGCTGAGTGAAATCAGCAGAACCAGGAGAACATTATACACAGCAACAAGACTATACGATGATCAATTCTGATGGACATGGTTCTCTTCAACAATGATGTGATTCAAGCCAGTTCCTATTGTTCAGCGATGAAGATAGTCATATACATCCAGAGAGAGGCCTGAGGGAACTGAGTGTGGACCACAACACAGCAATTTAATGCTTTCTGTGAATATTTCCATGCATTTTTGTTTTCCTCCTTAGGTTGTTTTTTTTTTTCTCTCTTTCTAGATCTGATGTTTCTTGTGCAGTAAGATAACTGTATAGATATGTATACATATATTGGATTTGTCATATAATTTATCAGATTTAGCATGTATTAGATTACCTGCCATCTAGGGGAGGGGGGTGGGGGGTAGGAGGGGAAAAGCTTGGAATAACAAAAAAAAAGTTTTTGCAAAGTCAATGTAGAAAAATCACTCATATGTTTTGTAAATAAAAAGCTTTTAATAAAAAATAAATAAAATAAATAAACCTAAGCTCTCAAGTATAATTAACTTCTCCATTTCATGGAGAAAGAGAAGAACATCAGAGTTCCTAACCTAGAATATATGGCTATTAATTATTTAAGACTTTCAGTTTATCACTCGATCAAGAAGAATTACAACTGATCTCTGTGTGTATAGATATATAGCTATATATTTTTGTATATTGGTATATTTTATACATATATGCATTTCATATAGATGTACATTTATGTATTTATATCTATATATCTATATCTACCTGTCTATATATACAACACACACACACACACACATACACACACACACACACACACACACACACTACAGAAAGCCAAGGAAGACTGTCCCAGACAACACTGCAGTGATTAGTCCTTGAATCTTGTGAGTGGGCCCTGACATCAACAAATTATTCACACAAAAATAAAAGAAGAATGGATCATCCTGAAGTGCAGGGGTCACCACACAATTCCAATCAGTCCAACAATACACATAATAAGAAATATTAGAGTCCTGGAAAATAGCCAAAATAAATCTGGGGCAAGCAGCTGAATGTGTGGAACAGGCTAGGAAGAAGCATACTCAGGATCAAGCTACAAGGGGAAATGAATAATAATAATTAATAATAGTAATAACTAGCATTTATACATTTTAAGATTTGCAAAGTGCTTCATGTGTTATTTTATTTAAGATTTTTAATAACCTTGGGGGAGAGGTGCTATTATTGTCCCTATTTTACAACTGAGGAAACTGAGGCAAAGAGAAGTCAGAGGACCTGCTCACAATCACATAAGTTTCTGAGGCAGAATTTGAACTCAGATTTTCCCAATTCCAAGTCCAGCACTTACACTGAGATAAAATAGATTTTTTAAGTACAAAAAAAAAATTACATCTTAGAAAATATTACTTACACATGAATATCTGGGGTAGGAAAAAAAACCTTTGAAGCTGAAAATTCTCATTGACTTAATCCCCATAACATAGAAATGCAATTTTACTCACACTGGATTACAGAGGGTCTAATAGAAACAGCATCACCTAATGAAAACCATTCAATGAAGGCACTTCCTCTGGTTCAGCCCAAAACAGAAAAAACTTCAGAAAGCCGTAACTTCTCATATTCTGAATTCTAAACTGGGATTTTTCAAAATCCTGAGTGAGAATATTTATCTACTTTGACTCTTGCCTAGTTTTCATCACCTCTTTCCCTATCCACCCATCTGGATGCTTTCAGAGACAACTTAAAGCCCAAGACAAATTTAATTCTGAATCACAACTGAGCAGACCCAGCAGACATAGGGATTTTATAAACAAAGATTTAGCCCCCTCCCCACTTATTTTTATCTTGCTGACTGCCAATTTGATGTTTCTAAAATGATCTATGTTAGAAAGTTAAATTTCATGAAAAGAATGTCCAATAAAGCCATTAATTTTATTTTTAGCTCATATGGCTGCAATTTCTGCCTGGAGCCTTTTCATTCCAAGAAAACTCAGAGCTGCTGAGGCACCTGGATTCACTTCAGGGTCTCTGCTCCATGAACTATTACATTCCACACATAGTTTCCCAACACAAATACTAACCGTCTGCTCCCTAGTTCTTAGCTCACTCACTGTCTGTACAACATTCCCTCCCCTTTGATGTGAAAGAAAAAGATTTCACTTCACAACATTGCCCAAGATTAACTTTAAAAAGGAAAAAAGGTGGGGGGAGTGGCAAATTGACTAGACATCCTTATGCAATAATAACTGTAAGATAAAATATTTTCATTTTACACATTTCACAAACTTAATAACTTTGCCTTCATTCTGTTGCCCTATAGATAATGCTCAGGGTCAAGGAGCGAGTCCTAGTTCCCAGGGGAATCCCATATAATTCTCCCAGTAAGGCCATTTGTTGAGTCATGTGCAAGAGTTACAAAAACCAGACTTCCTCAAACATCCCTCATTTTCCCTTTTTGCTTCATAGTATCCAGTGTATTTCATTAATTACCCACATTCTCAGAAGCCATGTTTTATGTTGTACTGTTTCCAAGAACTTTCCACCCCCTCCTGCCCTCCCATCAGGATTTCTAGGGTTTTAATAGCCAGTCACACAGCTACCCCCACTGAATAATTATAGTTTCTGATCAATTAATCAAATCACCTTTTCACAGATTTTTATCAGCTTACAGATATAAATCTCCCTCAAAGATGCCCAGTGAAACGGCAGAGCTGGACATAACATGAGATCTAGTGGACTCTCTCCTGGGCAAATCCAGGCCCCTGAAAACAACCTCCATCAGCAAAGTGGACTAGTTAAATGTTACAAAAAAGGAAAACTAGGACCATTTCTTCATCTTCTCTAAGGAAGGCAACCTCACTTCTTCCAACTTCAAATTGTCAGGAATTGAGGCTAATGGTGCTCTGCCAAAAGCAAGTTTTAAAAGTTCAGAATGGTAAATTATAAAGGCTAAGAGGGCATGCACAGCATGTAACTCTCTGGAAATTCATTTTTATGTATATTTTGAGGGACTGGGGAAGTATTTGAAACTCTGAGAAAAAATTATTCCATTGCCCCAGTGAATGATTCATTTCAAACCTGACTGTAAAGTAAATGAATTCATATGTGTCCTTGGAGGATTTTTCCTTGAGGAACTACAAGGCTTCTGCCTCGTGCAGACTACGGGGGATATGCATATCTCCATCCAAACTCAAAGTGACAAGCAATGAAAAGGAGAAATTCCAACCTCAGGCAAAAGCAGCAGGTGGGAAAAATACTCCATTTATGTAAAACTAATCCAGGAAAAGGCTCTCCCTTTGCTTAGAAGAAGCTACCACCTGAAGAATGTGATTACTCTATTCCAAATGCTAACTAAGGAGTGTTTCAGTTGAAATTTAGGTAATAATTACACCCAGTTTTTTTTTTTCAAAATAGTGGCAAAAATGGTTCTTTTGTAGAGGTATCTATAACAAGTATTATCCTTTTTCAGATGAGGAAGAGAAGACTTCAAAATTATATATGTTTATAGACATAAGGCTAGAAGGGGTACTGGCCCTTCTTATAGCTCCTTATTTTACAAATGAGGAATCTGAGTCCCAGGAAAGGCAAAGTATTTTGAACTAGAGATGCCTATGGCAATACGTTTGGTCAACTGTCTTGATAAAAAGACTGTGGAGGCATGAGCAGGCAAGAAGGTGGACAATCACTATTAAAATAAATTAATGAGAAAGTAAAAGAAATTATGTCCATATAACAAAGGAAAACAGCCACCCTCAAACTGTTTACCTAGATATCTCAAATCTCACTTACTAAAATAAGAGGAAAACAATAAGCATATTTTAAAATATTCCCTATGCCCTTATGTTATTTCCCCTGCCCAGCATATTATTAATATTCTATATCCAATAGTTTCATAAGATGTACTTTATAGTAATTAGTTCTTCAGTATCTACAAAAAAATTCTCTTCTATTCAGCCCCATGGTATAGCTGGAATAAAGTAAGAGCAATAAGAAATTCTTAGCCCAAAGCTAGGAGCAAGGAGCCACTACTATATATAAATTAAATGGAACAAAGCCAGGGAAACAATTAACTTTTTGAACCATTCTAAACTATTTATCAAAAGCAACCAAATGGCTTTTTTGATAAAGGGAGAGAGGGAGAAATAAGGAACTAATTTCCATCTTTTTCTTGCTGACCCAATCCTTTATCCAGCTTGAGGACTTAATCATCACCAGGTAACCATTTTCAAAAAGCTCACTAAAAAGCAATCAGGACTTCAAAAGCCCATCAATCAATAAACTACACATTAAGAAAGACCCTACAGACACAAGTTATGTCCTGAATTAGGGACACTATACCAAGCCCATGCTCTCCCCAAGCAGGAGCCTCACACATTTCCCAGTCTCCCTATTCTTCCTCAAACATGTCTGCCCCACTCTGGCAGTGGTTAGTAAGGGGAGTTTGGTAAACTGTCAAGCCTCATGTAAAAGTGAGTTATTTTGAGAGGAATTATGGATACTCTGAAAAAAAATGCATTTCAAGAAAGAGAAATGAAAGTCCCTGTAGAATAATATTGGAAAGGAAGGGGGTGGATGCTGAATTCTGATTAAATCCAACAGGGTATCACAGAAATGTAGTCTTCTCTTCCCATTGTAAAAGAGAGTTAAGGGGAGGGGACAGGGTCAGAGCCAGGAGATAAACACTTTACTTACCCTTTAAAAATGAAGAAACTCAATTTTAAAAAATCCTACCACTAGATGTATTTTGTTGTATAGTCATTTTGCATGTCTGAATCCTTGTTGACCCCATTTGGGGGTTTCTTGACATAGATATTGGAATGATTTGCCATTTCCTTCTCTAGCTCATTTTATAAATGAAGAAACTGGGGCAGACAGAATTAAGTGACTGGCCCAGGGTCACTGAGCTAGTAAATGTCTGAAGCCTGATTTGAACAGAGGAAGATACCCATGTAACATTACAAATCCACTTAACCTTGTCTTTTCAGTGGGTAGACAAACAAGACTCACCTGATCATTTATTTCCCCCTTCTGTCTAGCCAAGATCCTCTCCCAAAAGGACAAAATAGATTTCTATTCTCTTCTACTTCAAAATTAAAAACTAAACAACTAAATCCTTCAGTTGAAGGCAAGGTGAGGGATGGGGGGAGATTAGAAGCTTAATCTTTATTTTCTCAAATTCCATCCCTTATTTCTGTATTGCTCACTACATCCTAGTAGAAGTTAAACCTCAGCCTCTTCACCAAAGAGGAAAATACTAATCTTGCTTCACTCCTGCTCCCCCCAAGCCTCCCCACAAAACAAAACAAAATAAAACAAAAGGTCTCACACTGAAATGTTCAAGTATACACACAGCCAGAAATAAATAGTAAGATATAGAGTCTCAAAGAACTTCAGATAGCCATCTTTCCCAAAGCTGTTACTTTCCTAACCTTGGGCTCAAGGGCCCCACACACACTCAGATAATGGGAGGGCCCACCTATCTTTTCCAGACTGTAGGCCATAAATCCTTAGAGGTGGCAGCTCTGTTCCAGACACTGCCACAGTTCAACCTTCTGTTCCATTTTATAAACATCCTTCCTCAGTTTTCATTGTAGTACCTCCCTGATTCAAGTTGTCCACTTCTTCCATCTTCCCTCCACTCCCACTCTGCCTTAAAGGCATATAGTTTGAACTCATTAAAATGATCCACTGGGTTTGTTGCATTCTCAGACAATAAAAACTTCTGCCCAGACTACAAGCTACTTAAAAATAATATCCTATTTGGGGTGGGAGGGTGGGAATGGAGCAAGGAAGGCTTGAGGCAGTCTGATAATAAGCAACATAGAATAAAAAGTGGTTTAACATACTAAGAAATATATTATCTAACTTCTGGCCGTTATAAAATTTTCCAATTCAGGGAAAAATGAACGCAAAATACACTTTTAAAACTAGCATGTAGATAAGTGAACTTATCTGAGAAATGGGGGAAGATATAGTAGTGAAAAGAATCTTCAACTAGGAACAGGAAAGCTGTTCTATTTGCTCTGCCACTTGCTTCCTATATAATTTTGAGACAGTAGTAGGAAGAACAAATGAAGATCTTATATATAAAGTGCTTTACAAACTTAAACTAGATAAATGCTCATCATTCTTCTCTATAAAATGAAGGGGCTATACTAAATGAAAAGTGCTTAACCAGAAATCCATGAACTTTTCCAGGGGGAAGGGGTTTTGGGGTTAAATGATTTGCCCAGGATCATATAGCTAGTAAGTGTCTGAAGCTGGATTTGAACTCAGATTCTCCTAACCCCAGGGGTGGTGTTCTATTCCCTGGGCTACTTAAATGCTCACCTAGCCCCTGAATTTATTTTTAAAAATACTTTGATAACTCTATTTCAACATAATTGGTTTCCTTTGTAATCCCATGCATTTTCTTTTCTGCATTTAAGCATATTATTCTGAGAAGAGGTCCATGAGCTTCTCCAAACTGTCAAAGGGATCCATGACCCCCAAAAGATAAATCTTGTCTTTACATGATCTCAAAGTTCACATCTAGATCTGAAACCCAAGGGTCACAACTTTTAAAAAAAATCATGTATTCAAGTCTGGTGGCACAGTAGACAGAGTGCTGAGCTTGGAGTCAAGAAGGCCTAAGTTCACAAATGATCTCAGACACTTTCTACTTGTGAGATCCTGGGCAAATCACTTAGCCCTGTTAACCTCAGTTTATTTATCTGTAAAATGAGCTAGGAAATGGCAACTCACTCCGATATCTCTGCCAAGAAAACCCAAATGGGGACATGAAGAGTTGGACATGACTGGAAAAGCTGAACAACTCAAATATACCTCCTTCCTTGAAATTCTGTCCACACTTTATTCCCCCAAATATTCCCCCTTTTGGCACCAAAAGGTCATATGCAAGATATCCATAATCAAATTCAGACAACAGCTGCCAATCCTTACAATTCAAGCTTTAGATCTCCATTTACTAGTGGAGTAAAAATGCCTGGCAACAGTCTTCACCCAACTTATGTTCTAGGTCCATAGTACAGACTCTCTTCTAGGGGTTCAATCCTGGATGGTAGCAGGACTGTCAGGATTCTTCTCTGGAGAGAGGGGGTATGGGAAAATAAGGATTGTTTGGTTCCCTTTTGCAAAACTCCTTTATTCAATTTTGGATCCAAATTAATTTAACAAAAATACAAAAAGTGAAGTGGTCAGAAGCATAAGATCCAGACCAGTTAAGAAACTGCTCAGGTATGAACTTCACACTCTTTTCTAATATTAGAGTACAATTTCTATCAAGTCACAAAGAAAACAAATACTTATTGGGGGCCTACTATGCACAAGATAATTTCCCTATGCTTTGGTTTGATGCCCCATTAAAATAATAATAATAATAATTTGCAGGGAAGTAGGGTTAATCAGTCAAATATCTTTCAGCTATGCAGTGTATATACTAGTGGTATATATGTTAAGGATTATCAGTGCAAAAGTTAAGAGCTAGGGTGGCAATATCTTTTGGAAGAAAATCTGCCCCAAGGAACTTGTATTACAAAAGTGAAGAATCCTTGTATATCTTGGGGGATATTTGAATGTAACCACAGAATCAGAATAACAGCTATTTTTGCATTAAGCATTACATATAATGACTACTGTGAACCTAAGAAATATATCATATCATTAAAAAACTATTTTTACTACAATTATAAATAAGTTATTCAGACAGTACAAGAATATCAAGGGAAATATCTTCTAAAATTGTATATGTAAATTTGGATTTTTTTCAAGGTTATAAATGAAAAAAAGGTAGAACTTTCTCTAATCTGATCCATTTGTATTCTTCTAGGATATATATTTTTTGTTATGTTTCCAGAATGCAATAGTGATTCAAATAGTTTCTCATAGGGCAGGCATAAATTTAAAATATTTTTAATCCCTGAAAGTTATCTTTGTTTTGAAACATTAAAGGTAAAATGCAATAACCACCTCAATTTCAGAAAACTGATGATAAAGCTCGCTATTTTTCCTACTGACAGAGATGACAGACTCAAGTTGCAGTATGGGAAATACATTTTTGAACAGGGCCAATGAGGTGATTTGATTTGTTTAACTATTAAGTTTTTGAAAAAAATTTTCAGAAAAGAGGAAGAGGGAGAAGGGGAGAAAATAAATGCTTGTTGATTGAAAACAAGTTTAAAAAAAGAGAAACATTAAAGAAATGAACTCTGACAACATAATTTATGTAAACTTTATAATTTATAAATTACAAAGCCTTGTAATTTACAATTTATTTAATTATAATTGACTCTATGTCTGTTGATAGCTGTTGTTTGGGGAGGGGAGGAAGGAAGTTCTTCTTCATAATGTTTCACGGTTCACTCACTATTATCAGGAACATGAAGGGGGAGAAGCACTCCCTTTCAGGAGGAAAAAAAAAGCTGGGCTCCTTTTTCTCCCCAGCAGGTAGTGAGCACCATACTCCAAGTTCAACTCCCATTCACAAAAGTCTTAAGCAAACAAGTTTCTCGTAATAAAACTACTAATTGACAACTGCAGAGGACAAAATGAAAGGCTACAACTTCTTAATTGCAGGTCACTCCTGTTAATCTTCATGTTACATTTAATGTAGGCCTTCCACATGGTTTGTTTCAACTCAAAAGCTCTGAAATAGTAGTAACAGCAGCAGCAGGAAAGAGGTCTGGGAAGGACTGGGGCCTGTTTTGTCCTGTGATGTTTAGTTTTTTAAAAGTAGCTACTTCCCCTATTTTTGAAGGTGGAAGATATTAAGAATTCAACATAATTGTAGCAAATTCACAAGATAAGACAGACTTCCATACTTCCTCAACAAGAAGTAGGTCAGGATAACTCTGAATGCTTCTAGTTGAAGGCATTTTCAGGCTTCAGAACAAATATTTTCAGTGAATTAGAACTAAGTTTAAGAAATTAACTTGTTTAACCATTCCAAATTAAAAATAATGGCTGCAATAGTTCTGCATCACTGATTTTTAAAGCTGAAACTTCAGAAGTCAATTGAGACCCAGGGAGCAATGGTCTACATCCAAAGCACCCAGATTGTAGAGTTAGGCTTTAAAGCCAGAGCCCTTTCCTCCCAATTCAATTCCCAATGTTCTTACTTCACCAACTTGTGGACAACTGCCCACAGTTATATGCCTCGAATTCACACAGACTATTATAGAATATAAACATTTTCATTGCCATCTTTATTATGAACAATTCATATATACATTGCATTTTAAGGATTACTTTCTCACATCCCTCTGATCGTGGTCTAACAATTCTTACATTATTATCTCTGCGCTAAAGATGAGGTAAATAAAATTCACAAGTGACTTGCCCATAGTTGTATAGTTTGAAAGAGTTGGAACTTAGATTCCAACTTAGGCCCCTTAAGTACAAGACCAAGATTTATTTTGAATTATAATTGCTCTTGTTATAATTATAATGGCTCTTATTCTTCAGAGGAGATTTTAAAAAGCAAGAAAAAAATCCATTAAGTACCTGCTCTTTGGATGCAGCAGTTTCACTGACTATACAAAATGTTTATAATACATATAATGATGATAGCATTTTTTTAAAGCAATGCCTTGTTTTTTTAAAAAAAATGTTGTGGAAGTAAAATATATAGTGCAAGCAGTGGGTAGACTCCTGGTCTAGAGTTAGAAAGAACTGAGTTTAAATCTAATCAGACACTTACTAGCTAGATGATCCTGGGAAAGTCACTTAATCCTGTTTGCTTCAGTTTCCTCATCTGTAAAATAAGCTGCAAATGGAAATAGCAAACAACTGTAGTGTCTGCCAAGAAAACCCCAAATCAGGTCATGAATAGTCAGACACACAAAATAAACCACACAATGTGGTGCCCAGAATCTCCAGTACAAGGCTTCCTCCACCACTAGAGGCTAAGTTACTTAGACAATGAACACCACAATCCTTTCCTCCTTACCATCTTCCCTCTACCCTCTCTAAATCACAAGTGGCAGCAATATGTGAGAGAACTGGGAATGATTTGTCTTCATTCTTCTTGTCACGGGGACAGTCAGAATAAAGGCAAGAATGATTGAACATATACATTTCAAGAGTATTGCCTTTTCCAAGAGCTAAGTCATTCATGCAAAACACAAGGCTGAATACTGGAAGCCTCAAAGGGGTTAAATGAGACAATGTGTGAAAATGAGATCAACTAAGATAATGTCTATATAGAGAGAAGGAGAAGTTTTCCAACTTTAAAGGATTGTATAAATGTGAGTTATCCATCAAGAAGCATGTGGATGTAAGAGTAGCTATGCTGGTGGCCTTGGAGATACAAAGACCAAAAAAGTAAAAAATTCCTGTCCTCCAGGAGTTTATATTTTATTTGAAGATAACATGTACATGTATAAGCCTGAATAAAATAAACACAATGTAACTGGTAGGGGGAGGAGAGGAAGCAGCAACAAAGCAACAATTAAACAAGTTAGGGGAAAGACCTCAGGAAGAAAATGATTTTTGAATTGAGTTTTGAAAAAGAAAACAAGAGCTTTCAAGAGGCAGAGGTGAAGGGGGGATGCACACTAGCTAAGGGGTACAATCTGTGTGCAGAAGCACAGAGATAAGGGATGGAAGGTCATGCTCAAGAAGCATTTTTAAATATCAATTTTGCTAGATTGTAGGTACATAAAGGAAAGTAGCATACTTTTCTAGAACAGTATGTGGGAGGCAGGTTGTAAAGAGTTGAAAATATCAGGAATATGTATTTCATTCTACAAATGTTAGGGGACAGTAAGAATTTTTGAAGGGAGGTAATATGGCAAGACCTGTAATGTGGGAAATTAAGAACAGCTGTGGGAAAGATGGATGGGAGACTGAAGAAGAGATTTTAAGCAGGGAAATCAATTGGGAGACTATTGCATATTGCATATTGCAGTCCATGTGAGAGTAGAGGAGAGCCTTAATTAGTAGAATGGTCATCAGGAGAATGAAGCAGAGGGATAGCATTCCTCACTTGGTGAGAAGATTCACTTGGCAATAGCCAGCAAATTGTTTTCTTCTACTTCTGGTTACAATCCTTTATCATGAATGTTCTGTTTGTCTGTCTTGTCTATCATCTATCTAAATATGGAACTACCATTCATCCATATCCTATCTCTTCATCAGTTTATCTACTTTTTTATTGTTCAGTCAGATTTCAGTAAGGACTAACTCTTCGTGACTATATTTGGGGTTTTCTTAACAAAGATACTTCTTTCTCCAGCTCATTTTACAGATGAGGAGACTGAGGCTAATAGGATTTCAGTGACTTGTCATATAGCTAATCTGGAAAGAATTATATGAACTGATGCCAAGTGAAGCTAGAAGAACCAGTAAAACATTATATACAGCAACAGCAAGATTATATGGTGAACTCTTCTTGCTCTTCTTGGCAATTCAGTGATCCAAGGCAATTCCAATAAACTTTGAAAGAAAAATGCCCTCTTCTTCCAGAGGGAGAACTATGGAGACTGAATGCAGATTGAAGCATACTATTTTCACCTTTTTTTTCTTGTTTTTTTTTTCCTTTCTCATGCTTTTTCCTTTTTGTTCTGATTTTCTCTCCCAACCTAAAAAACAATTTTTAAAAGTGTCTCCTTGAAGGCAGGGTTTATATTTTTCCCTTTCTTTACATCCACAGAGTTCAGCACTATGCCTGGCATATAGCAATAATAAATGGATAATAAATGCTTGTTCTTGTTATTGCTGTTACATCTTTCAAGAAACGTCATATGATTTTGAAATATTCACAGAAGATATTTTATTGAAGAGATGAGACTTCAAGAAGATTTTTTTCTACAAATCAAGTTATCTTTATAGTTTAATAACATACAGGCAGGATTTTTCTTTTTCTTAAGTTTTTGGTCATTTTTAACTATAGTCAATCACAATTATAATGTGATCAAGTTATAGAATATTACTTGTGAAGGACTGTCTAGTTTATTTATTTGGAATATTTTTTCCTTCAAGACTTCCATCTACATATGTCTCAAAAAATGTATAGATTATTTTCACCAATAATTTTGTAGAGATGAGAAACTAGGTATATGAGTTGATATTGAATTGATTTTTTTCTAGGTTGCCTTATTGTTGTGTTGATACTAAGGTATGAGATTTTTTCCCACAAGCATTTGATATAATTCTCTCATTCAGATTCCTTGAGAATCAGTACCCTAAAGATCTCCCAATGGAAGCAAACTTCCTCTTTGTTTATCTGGTCTAACTCAGATGTTTTTCCCATAGTTCTTCTTTCACCTACCTCATGTAACACACTGGGGCCTGTGATGTTAAAATACAAATATAGGAATAGATGTTATCAAAATATAGACATGCTATGTATTATAGAAATATTGAAAAAAAATTATCTGTTTTTCTTCAGTTTCATCTCATCAATGTCTTAGAATTTGATTTGGTTGGGTCTCTTGCCAAGGTATGTTTAAACTTTATTTTTCATCCCTTATCTTAACACTTTGATAAAGTCATAGATCTGGAAGGGTCATAGAGCTCATCCCTTAGCTTAACCCTTTCTTTTTATAGATGAGGAAACTAAAGCCTACAGCATGGAAGTGATGCCTGATGTCACATAAATATTAAATAGCAGAGCTGTAATATGAATTCAGATGCAATGCTGCCTCTGCACTTAGAAAATTCTCTATCAGTATGTCATACAACACTCTACAGGTACCCAAAAATGAGCTGACCAGATTCTTAGTACCCACAAGAAGTTTGAGTTGTTTTTTCATGACCTCTGTTCCATAAAGCATTATGAGGTTCTATGAATACAAAACCATACATCCAAAGCATCTGTGTACTCAAATTTTGACATTTTTTAAAAGAAAGAGAAAAAAATCTGATGGGGACATTCACTCATAAAGCAGCAAACAGCTGGCCTACACATCCCAGTTGTTTTCTGCCAATTCTTTTCTTCACTGTGAGAAATTAACCTCCTTCTCCAAGCTCTTCCACCTGGCCTACCCCAAAAGAAAATCCCATATTTCCATCTGACGAAAATGAGAAACCTGAGATATAATGGACAGAGTAGATTGAGTGGTTAAGAGATTATGGAGTTGGCACCTTAAATGAAGATTAAATACTTACAGCCATGATTTTTAGAACTAAACTCTTTAAACTCTTTATAGTAACTGTAACTATTTGTTCTAGATATTAGCAAAGACAGAAAGATACAGCTTGGGCTGGACTTTAGTAATCTGTACTCAGGTACAACAATGATCAGGAAAGGGAGGAGAGAAGAGAAAGCCCTCTTGAAAAGGAGAACACTTCATAAAATTTTAATTCTGGAAAGGAGTTTAGAAGTCAAACCCTGAAATTACATTTTGCAGATGAAAAAATTATATCCCAGAGAAATGAAGTGACTATAAAAGTTAAGGGTTACCACTGGGACACAGGAACCCAATTTTCTCAACTCTTAATCCAATGCTCTTTCAATTATGCTCCAGTGCTGTTGATCTTAAAGCTACTTTTGAGATGCGAAAGTTGGTGCTGCTTTGGAAAAGGAATAGAAGGAAAAGAAAAAGCCAAATAGCCAGGTTGTCCATTTCTTCCCACACAGTCTAAAAAAATAGTACCAGTTAGGTTCAGAAGTAATAAAATGCAAAAATTCAATTCAGTGAGTATTTAAGTTCCTACTATGTACTAAACACTGAGTTCTAGGCTTTGTCACATACCAGTTTAAGATCCTGAGATAGATCTCTGAGTCTAAGTTTCCTCAACTATTAAAAAAATATGAATAATAACTTGCACTGCCTACTTCACTTGCACTTGCACTACTGTTGTAAGAATCAAATGAGATGATGGGTATAAAGAGTTATATAAGACTTAGTGAGATAAAATACTCTTAAGATTAATACTATATCATATAATCTGTGAATATTTCATTGATATGGTGAAAGATTGCTTATATGCTAAGCATTTTTTTTTGTTTTAAAATCTTACTCATCTCTTAAAATGACATAACAAGAATAGTTTTTAAAGGGTCATAACAAAACACAATGAATGCTAAAAAAAGAGGAATGGGAAATTCCTAGACATTTTTCGGATGCTTTTTATCAGTCTTACTAGACCAACAGTCAGGTTTTCAAAATAATCTTATTCATTCAAAACATAAAATTTTTGAATAAATAAACTTTGCATTGGCTGGGTTCAGATTATTTTGCATTTCTGTTAAAGGAAAACCAGCACCTAGTATTTTGGGAACATTAACTATTTAAAATTATACACTATTTTGATTAGTAATAATGATAATATTAGCATTTTATGATTTACGAAGCACTTTAATAAATATTATGAACAATCCTGAGTAGTAAGTGCTATTATTATTTCCTTTTTTTACAGTTGAGAAAACTGAGGCAGATAAAGGCCAAGTGACTTGCCCAGTCTCATATAGCTATTGAGTGTCTGAATCTAGATTTGAACTGAAGTCTTCTCTACTCCAGATCTAGAGCTCCATCCATGGCACCCAGGGGCAGCTTAGTGGCGAAATGCATAAAGGGAAAGCCTGGAGTCAGTGAGACTCATTTTTGTGAGTTCAAATCTGACCTCAGACACTTACTAGCTGTGTGATCCTGAGTAAGTCATTTAACTCTGTTTACCTCAGTTTCTTCATCTGTAAAATGAGCTGGAGAAGGAAAAAGCAAACCACTCTAGTATCTTTGCTCACAAAACCCCAAATGGGCTCTGAAGAGTCAGGTATGACTGAAAATGATTGAATAGCAACATACACTGTACTTCCTAGCTGCCTCTAATGAAGCTTTATTATGTATTCTGTCTATATCATTCATCAGATCATCTATATCAGTCATCACTTATGGGTAACAGCAGATAGATTTGCAAGCAGCCCCCAAGTATCTAGCAATATGCATGCATTAATGGCTTAATAAATGCTTATTCACAGAATCACAGAATTTGAGAGTTGAAAAAGAGCTAAGTCCAACTAATTGAAATGAAGGGACATGCCCAGGCAGACAGTTGGGCAAAGACTGGGATAGAAATAGGTAGTGGCAGTAAAACATACAGGAACTCAGAATAGCACCCTGAAACTTTCCCTCAGTCTGTACTTGCATACCTAATAGCTGTGGGTCCAGTGGAAAATCACAGTCTGAGTTACTCCCTCAGGGCCAAAAACAGAAGTTCAGAAAAGTTCTGAAATTGTGCTATGAATTAACATTAGGATCAGTTTTAGAGGTGAAAGAAGGATAGCTACAAGAATGTGTATATGGGAAGGAAATTCTGTCTATTTTGTTTTTCTCATTACAGGCTTATGAGCTAATTTTACAAGAGGTGGATGTAATTTTTAAAATTAATCTATGGGACTACTTCATGTTTCCTTAAAATGTCTCACTTCTCCACCCATAAATAAGGCTGGGATCTGGACATTCTCCACCAAGATCCTATGCAGTCCAGAACTTCAGACCTACCTTCTGCTTAACTACTGTGAATTCAGGCAAAATATTATACTTCTTTGCACCTTCCCTGCCATATTTAATCTCTGACATTAGGGGACTGTACAAACTGATCTCAAAGAACTATTCTATCCTATATATTATGTATAATGGTACTAGATACAAAATATCCTTAAAGGACCACACTTCCACAACACATATAATGAAAGACATTATATGTAGGGCTTATTTATTGCACTTATCTAGCTACCGTCCTATTATAATAATAAACAATAATATCAAATACTCCAGATTCCACAGCTTCATAGCTGTTAACAAATTTGTTTTCCAACTTCAAAATTTCAAGCTGCAAGTTTTAAGCAAGTAGTTATTTTTTAATATTATCTGGAATAACTTTCCTTAAGTATAGATTTTTAAATCATAATTATTTTTTTCTGGGTCAGATAAGGCATTTTCTGTTACTTAATGGGTTGTAAAATGTGTTTGAGTTGAATACAGACAATTCTGCTCTCCAAGTAGATATGTGATCAAAGGAAATTACAAATAGGCTACAAGCAAGAACTAATGATAACTCAGGAAATTTTAGTGGTCACAGTAGCCTAAAGCAATTCCCTTTTCCCTCCTATAACAGGAAACCAACTATAGAATACTGTTAGTTATGTGAATTCAACAAAGGCAGGGATGCTTAACACTTACTATTTTACAAATGTAGCATTTTACAAATGTAACATCCTTAAGACATATCTGTTACTTACATACAATTAGTGGACCTAAGAGCTACTGAAAACAAACTTTCCAGGCAAGTAAACACACCAATTCTCTGTTCAAAGTATAAAGTCCATCAAAAATTTAATAAGCTGACAAAAATACTTTAGTGAAACTATACTAAGAAGACAAGAATCTTTTGTTGAACCAAAGCAAACAATCCTTTACAAAGTGAAAACGTTTTGATATTTCAAAAACCATTCACAAATAAATACATTTGATTCATACTTAGTCTTTTGTCCTAAGAACTCAAAGAACCTAGAGAACAGTGTAATACCCAAGCCCACAGTTATAGAGAAGGGCCAAAGGGCAAAGTGCAGGAAGAGACAAAGCTTAAAGGGTACAAAGGGGGAGGGAAGTGGAAGAAATTCAAATTCAGCAGGCAGAAAAGAAGATGGTGTTGAAGCAAATAATCACCTGAGTAAATGATGATGATGATGATGATGATAGCTAATATTCAGATTCATTCAATCATTCACTTAAGATTTGCAAAGGGTTTTATAAATATTAATTCTTTCATCATCTCAACAAATCTGGAATTTGGTGATATTATCCTCATTTTACAGATGAGAAAACTGAGATAAACAAAGGCTAAGTAATTTGCCCAGAGTTATAAGGTTAGTAAGCATCTGAAGTTGGATTTGAACTCTGATCTTCCTAACTCTTCCAGGAGTTTAGCCACAGTTCACAGTGCCACAAAGCTGCCTACATAATCCCATTTTAATAAAACAACACTATTCCACTTTGGAAGCCATCATATATAATAGATGGTACTTATAACAACAGACCTATGCAAAAAGAATTAAACCACATGAGGTTAAGAATCATGCAAGGGATATTAATGAGACACATATAAAGAATGAGACACATAACACACTACACATGAGACTACATAGGGAAAATTTGTCAAAGAAAAATACAATAGAAAAAGACAGACTGATCGCAGAATAAGATCCAGGGCACTCATGTTCCATCTTTAAGATTGAAACACAACAGGAGGAAGGCTTTCCAATGAGCTGGCACATTTGGGAAAGACAGAAACCAAAGTTAACACAGGACAGGCAAACATGAATGGATAGCAAACTGTACACTAAAAGGAACTGCCACATTAGTCTATAAACATTTATTAAGTGCCTTGTATGAAGACACAGTGTTAAATGCTAGAATCATAACACCCCTGGGGTATTACAGTATGCATGTTTATACCTGACATGAATGTTTACGTGTAAATTCTATTTTTAAAAATGTATTAAGTACCTATTGTGGGCCAAGTTCTATGCAAGGTACTGAACATACCTAAAATGAAAAATGACACAAAATTTGAGGAGCTTTCAATCTAAAAGTAGGTGGAAAATATACAAAGAAGGATGATGCAAGATGTGATGGGGGGGAAGAGACATAAAAAGGTCTTCTACCTCTAATATGTTTTTATTTATATATGTTATTTCCTCCATTAGAATCTCAGTTTCTTGAAGGCAGGGATAGTTTTGTCTTTCTCTGTATCATCAGTCCTTAGCACAGAATCTGACACATAGTAAGTACTTAATAAATGCTTGTTGATTGATAGGAAAATTTAAGAAGGGAGGGATTACTTGGATTGACAGGAAAGAATGTGGAGAGTGGAATGGTGGTAAAAGTTTCATGGAAGAAGTTCTACCTGAGCTGGGTCTTAAGAGAAAAAAAAACATTTGATCAGGCAGACGTATTACAGGCATGGCAGTCTGGGTGGGGGGAAAGTAGATGAATGTGCAGAGATGGGAAAGTGTAGGACCAGGCCACATGACTAGCAGTCCCGCTGGTCTGGAATATGCAATGTGTGGTTGAGAGTTACTTTAAATAAAGACAGTTTAGGTGGAGAGTCTTAGGTAAATGGCTTAAGTAAATGCTAGATTAAGGAGACAATGGGGAATCACTGAAAGTGAGCGGAGGAATGACATGGTCAGATCATACATCATATGTAAATGTATATACATACATACATATATTCCAATAATTTTTAATGGCAATAGAATATTGTGCTAAGAACCTCTCCCTCTGGCAGTAAACTTAAAATGATTTCTCAAGGCCCTGACTTTATCAACAAATTTCTGAAAATGATTCAACTTTTAAATGTACTCACAAAGTTTCTATTGCAAAAATTTAGCACCAATTTGAACCTTTTGCAGAAAATGTTTTTCTTTCTCTATCAAAACCAGAAAGAAAATTTTTAAGGAAAAGGCCACATCTGAGACATTTCCTTAAAGTGGCTTTCCAACAAAGGCATACCTATACCTTTAACCCATCCCAAATATTTTAATCTCTTTGAAAATTAAATGCAAAAGTACCAGAAGTTATTTAAATATTTACCACAATGCTAGGTAAACAGTTTGCAAAAACTTATTTTTTGAATAAACCTGAGATACAGAAGTGTGTACATGTATGTATATTAAAAATAAATATATACATATATAAAATCTGTGATATATGTGAATGTGTGTACACATGTGTGTAGATGTATATCACACATTGCTATAGCTGGTATTTTTCAAATGTGACTTTGGAATAGAAGAGTAAATAAAAACTTTAATCAAGAATGAGGAAATAGAATGATTTCCCATTTGCTAAACCTGTATAGGATCTTTACAGCTCAAGGGTACCTCCCTTATAGAAATCAACATGTTCTAAATATAGAGTGAAGATTTGAATGGTGGTCTCTCCCAAATCAGAGAAGTCGTAGAAAAGGCATCAACTTGTATTGGTAGTAGGAATTTCCTCATCTATGAGTTCCCCTTCCTAGTGGACCAGTCTCTATCCCTATCCCTTCACCAACTTATTTTAAACTTGGTTCTAAATTTATCCTTAAGTTAGTTTCTAAAGAGTGAAAATATAATCTATAGTACTTATATATCTAGAAGACTTAACTTTTCCTACCTTCCAATTTCTCCCTTCTTTCTTTCTTTCCTTTCTTCTTTCTGTAATTTTGAGGCACTAGGGGTTAAATGATTTACCCAGGATCACATAGCTAGTAGGAAATCAAGGTTGCATTTGAACTCAGGTCTTCCCAATTCCAGTTCTAGTGCATTACCTAATTGCCACATCAATGTCAACAAACAACATGGAGACTCTTAAGTGTGGCTAGAATTTAAGAGTCATTGGAAAATATTGTGTATTCTTCATAGAGACAGGTTGGGTTCAGACACTAAACAACTTAAAATGCTAAATAGAAGATTGTATTTTATCATAGAGATCACAGAGAAACACTAAAGCTTATAGAAGGGAAGTGTCTTGGTCAGATGGAATATCAGATAGCTGTGTGGATTAGAGAAGAGAACCCAGATACAGGGAGAACAAACAGGAGGCCATTGCAACAGTGGCCTGAATTAGAGTGGTTCCAAATATTAGTAGAAAAAAGGGGACAGATGTGAGAGATGTTTTGGAAGTATCATAGACAAATCTTGGTAACTGATTAGATATGGGGGCATTGGAAGAAGGAGTGAGAGGGAAGAGCTAAGGATTACTCTTCAACCAAGGAATTTATTGCTGGTAAAAACCATAAGATGCAGAGGAGGAAGGACAAGCATGGATGGATAGCAGGTGATCTGGAAAGATCTGGTGGAGTTTTGTGAGCTGCAAAAGCAATTTGAGTAAATGATAACTGTGGTAGGCAAAAAAAAAAAAAAGGTAATACAATCTTGGCTTCCATTAAGAGGGTTGTGGCTTCCAAGAATAAGGAAGTGGGAATCTTTGTCTTGGACTATATCTGGAGTTCTGTGTTAAACTCTGGGCATCACAGTTTAGAGAAGACATGAGATGGGATAGCTATCTTCAAGCATTCTGAAGGGGCTCTCTTGTCAGATTTGGTCTGTTTGGTCCCAGATAGTGGAAATGGAGCAATATAGAGGAAGGTACAAAGAAGCAAGTGTAGGCTTCCCAGATATCAACCCAGATATTTGGGAAAACTTCCTAATAATTAGAGCTTTGCCAAAGTAGAAAGTGATAGGTTCCCCCTCTGTGGAGGTTCCCAAGCAGAGCTCCTCTAGGGCAGAGACTGTCTTGCATTTCTTTGACTCCCCAGAGCTTAGCACATAGTCAGAGACTTGATGTTTATTGAGTCCTTGACAATTATTACAGAATTTCTTGCATGTATGGGTTGGACCAATCCAATAGCAAAAGAAAAAAACTAAGTTTCTTATTGAAAACCATTTGATACATAATTTAAATGCCACCTCAGGCTTCTTATTTTACACATTTTATGTGTTTCCTTATAACATGTCCTCTACCTAGTAAGTTTGCTAGTAAGGATCCATTGTAGAAAAACTTGATTTAAAACAATTGAGAATGCAGAAGGTCTGAGAATGCAAGTTTATATTATTTTCATTCCCAGCCTGTGCTCTGTCTTGAGACCAGTAGCTTTTTAGGAATCCAAGAGCCCAAAGATATTAAAACATACTAATCTATTTGGAGAAGGGAGATGGTTCATTCAGGTGCACTTTCTTCTACTATCATTTGGCCATTCTGTTTTTCAAAAACTTTTTTTCTTTTGTTTTCTTTCTGGCTAGTAGAATGGGGGAGGGAAAAAAAGTTGAAAATCAAATCTCTCCAATTCAAGGGTAGAATCCTAATTCTTAAATCACACTCACTTAAGAAACTGTACATACATTTCTTCTGGAAAACTAGTCCACTGTTTTACAACTTCAGTTAATTATAGGCTTTGACTATTCTGTTTCTTTGGCAATTTTGAGAAGATATGTATATGTCTAGCTCAAATACGTTTAAGGGAAATCAAATTTATATAGCACTTTAATAAAAGTCCGCAAAGGGCATTGTATACTTTTAGGTGATCTGAACTTCACAAAACAGATGAAGAAATGGAAGAAAACAGAGGTATAGGGGCTTCCCCTAAATCACAACTAATAAATGTAAGAAGATTAAAATCCCAGATTCCAGACACTATGTCCAGCATGCTATCTATTCAATTCAATAAACACTGATTAAACACCGACTATGTGCCAAGCACAGTACTACTATATCACATTGCCTTTCATCTGATACCCAATTTATACTTTTAATAAGATGTATATTTTTGAAAAATATATGTCAATGGCTCTCTGCAACAAAGAATTGTCTCAAACCAGTTCCAATTGTTCACTGAAGAAAACCACATACACCCAGAGAGAGGAAAATGAAATATGGACCACAACGTAACATTTTCATGATCTCTATTGACATTTGCTTGCATTGTGTTGCCTTTCTCTGATTCTTTTTTTTTTTCTTGTAGATAGGATTTTTCTTGCATAACTTCTCAAGCATTTCAACATTATTAACATGTAGTGGACTTCCTGCCATCTAGGGGAGGGAAGGGGACTGGGGGTAAAATTTGTAATGGAAAGCTTTGTAAAGATCAATGTTGGGGAACTACCCATATACATGTTATACAAATAAAAAGCTTTAATAAAAAAAAAGAAAAAAAAGAAATATATATGTCAATTATCAATTATCCTATATTAAGAATTAGTGGCAATTCCCAATTTTCCATATTCTATTTCAAAAGGCCCATGACTGGGATTATGAGAAAATGTTGATGTTTGTGAATTGTCTGGGAATAGCTATGTAACTTTAGGCAAAAAAACAATTTCTTTGAGTGTTCCATTTTCTTATCTGTAATTTGGCCCCAAACTCAGTATTCTTTCCCAAATCACCTCTAATTAACCTGCTTTGACTATATTTCCTGGTCAATCAAGGGAGATTGCAGCATGGCACAGTCCCTGACCCTGGTGTCAGATAATCTGGGTTCAAATTATGTCTTTCATACTTATGACCTCCATTTCCCTATGTCTCCATTTCTTGAGGACTTAAATTTTTGTTCTTGTTGTTCAGTCATTTTCAGTTGTGTCCAACTCTTTATGACCCCATTTGAGATTTTTTTATCAAAGCTTCCACAATGATTTGCCATTTCCTTCTCTAGCTCATTTTACAGATGAGGAAACAGAGTCAAATGGGATTAAGTGATTCATCCAAGGTGACATAGCTAGGAAGTGTCTGAGGCCAAATTTGAACTCAAGAAGATGACACTTCCTCAGGACAGGTCCCTTCTAGGTCTAAAGTTCCAAACAAATATTAAATCACTCTCCAAAAAAAGAAGTAGGAATTGAAGTGTTCTACAACCTCCATCTTCCCTTATCTTTGTCGAAACATGTCCCATTTCTTTTTTCTCCTTCTTGTGTTTACTTTGTAGTATCCTTGGCATTTAGTTCCACTCAGCTCCTCCTGGGCTTTGGCATTCCCAACATTATTTTTGTATCTGCCCTTAATGACTTCCCCTTGCTTCTATATTCCCTGTAAGTTTTTCTAAAATCTCAGTTGGTCAATAAACTTACTGTAGAATCACATCAATCTCCTTAACTAGTTGCACCTTTTCTTCCTCATTTGAATAATTTTTATTTGTTGTTATCAGAATTTCATTCTTTAGAGCATTTCACCTTTTTAGCTAAGTGGAAGGGTCTTAAAAGAAAAGTCATAGGGGCAACTAGGTGGTGCTGTAGACAGAGCACCAGCCCTGAAGTCAGGAGGACCCGAGTTCAAATCTGGTCTCAAACATTTCCTAGCTGTGTGACCCTGGGCAAGTCACTTAACCCCAATTGTCTCAGGGGGGGAAAAATCCATGATCATCTGCAGGACCCCTATACTCTAAGGACCATGGGACCTTGCTATCTCACTTGGAACAGAAACCTTCCATATTTTTTTTTCCCTTTCCCATTAGAACATAAGCTCCCTGAAAGCAGGAACTTCCTATCTTTTTTATTTGTGTCCTCGGGGTTTAGCACAGTGTTTTGCACATAGTAAATGTTTCATAAATGCTCCATCTATTCAACTTTTTTTATTAGGTCATGAGATCTTAGAAACCTATTTTCTGAACATTTTGAAAATTCATTGAATTAGGTCTCAGAAAGAGTACGTAATGAATTATGCCTGGTATCTCTTCCTCACCTAAACTCAAAATTTAAGGTGGCAGAATCATACTCTCCCATGTTTCAGCAATTTTTACTTCAATGATTGACCCATCCTTATTGGTCAAAATCAAGCCCAATCTAGCAAAAGATCCCATTATTTCTTCATCTACCTTCTGAAATATCAAATTATTAGCATAGCAAGTCAAAAATTCCTTAACTATTTTGTTTTTAGCAGAACAGATGAAACAAAACCTTCAAAAGATGAAATAAGAGACTTGATCCCTGCCCTCAGAAATTCATAGTTTAGAAAGATAAGATATATACACAAATAAATAATACAAAATACATAATAGAAAGGCAACATGCTCTGAGAATTTGCTTTTCTGAAAAAAAAAAAGGTTACTTTTCAATTGTAGGAGCAGGGTGAGGGAGGCAACTCTTGAGCTGGATCCTGAATAACTAATAGGATTTCAAACGGAAGAGATGGTAGGAGGGAGAAGGGTATGGGTGGGTGGGGGCAAAGGAATGGAGAGACTGAAGTTCAGGAAATGGGCCAAAAGTCAAGTAGTGGTACAGGAAAAGTATCCTCTTATGGGTGCAAATGATATTTCAGAGAAAGAATCTAAATACTCAATTTACCATTTTATTATTGTTGTATATCTGTTATAGTCACTATTAGTTTTATAACCAAATCCAAGATTATAGAAAAGACAGTAACAACAAAAGTATGTTGTGAAAAGCATAGTTACTACACTACTGTGGTTTTCATGAAATATAGTTAATAAATGTAATATTTGAGAAAGGAAATACGAATTCACAGCTTCTCCCTCATAACTTGGTATCAAGCTTAGAGTACACATTCACAAAGTTGGCCTTCACATGTCACAGTGCATAATACACTGTTTCATTTCACTGGTACCACACAGTGAAGAACTTCTGAGCCTCCCACCCCCACTCCACAGTCCTATTCTTTGTGTGCAACTGAGAGGTTTAAGAAAGCCACACATGTATGCTCTAAATCAGTGGTGTCCAATGTGATGAGAAATGATATCTGCATATTGAGCTCCATGTTGACTTACACAACTAAAGAATATTGTGTTGTATTTTATTTTTATTTATTAAACATTTCCCAATTATATTTTAATCTGGTTTGGGCATTGATAACACCTTTAGAGTTACACCATGGGTTCTCAAACTTTTGGTCTCAGGACTTCTTTATACTATTAAAAATTATTGAAAACTCCCCTCACCAAGAATTTTTCTCCATGTGGATTATATCTATAAATATTTGTCATTAAAAATAATAAAATCTTGGCATTATTACAAAAATATTTTTGACTGTTGTAGAACCCCCTGACAGAAACTTTTAAGAATGACTGGTCTAAATTAATGAAGTCCTTTCTATTTAATAAACTCTTCCTTTAAATCTTCTTACAGATATTAACTTTGCCTTAGACACTTTAATTATCAAAATTAGGCCTCTTTTAGCATCAAGGACCTGAACTTTATTTGTCCAAAGAGGAGATTTTATGCATTTATACTAATGCTAAAAATAACAAAAACAAACAAAAAAAAATTATCACTAACTCCCCAAACTCTTCCCACCTTGTTTCAAGTACTTTAGAAATATATCACTATAAGTTTTCATTCAAAAATTAATAGTAAATTTGCTGGAAAGCATTTAGAGATTCTTACATCAGATGAGGTCTGGTTTCTGTTCCATATCTCGTGAATCCCATTCTATTTAAGGTAAAGAACTTCCGAAAGCCATAGAACCAAATTCCATATTAGTGACATCACTAATATTTACACATTTATTCTTACAGCCCTGGACCATGTCCTGTACCCGTACATATCCATCATTCAAACAATAAAATATCTTTTGAACATTTTGGGGAAGGGTATGGGGAATACAGACCACAAGGGAGTCTATGATTTTGCTTACAAGAGAAGATTACTACAATTTCTACGGGACCTTCCTGTTTGAAATCCCATTTCTCCTATCATCCTGATCTCAAAGTTGGAAGAGTCCTTTGACATTCATGGAGCCCAGCCTCTTCATTTTATGGAGAAACTGAAGCTGAAATCAAGAAGTAGCTTGCTCAAGGTCACAGACAAAGAGTTGATGCCAGAGCCAGGAGTATTACCAAACAGCATGTATCAACTTGGTGCTAAATTGTTTAAATGCTGTACAATCCTGAAAAGGAGATTTGTGAGTGTATGCATGATCACCGGCTTAAGAGTTGGACCTTAAAGATCTTGTAGTAAGAATCTAAGACTAAGAAGGCTTTTTCAAGGTCACACAACTGGAATGTAGCAGAGGCAAAGACCATTAATAAAAGAACAAAATGAGAATTGTTTTTGTGTATATCCACATAATTTGATACCTCATAAATTATTTCCCATGTTATTTGATTTTAAGATATTAAAATGTTTTACTAAGAGAACATACAGATTATTTTCCCCTAGATGCTATATTTGGTGAATAGAAAGAATAAGGAAAAACCTGGAGGTGATAGAAAACATAAATATATCCAGACATGCATGTAAAATACACATATATGCATATATCTTACATATGCCATATACATATCTTAAAGATAGACATAAATGTATATCATATTAAATATGTAGTATATAGATAGATGGAGGGGGACATATATTGTTTTTCTCACCAGATAATCTTGGTTCATTATCCATCGATATTTATCAAAAAATGCAGTGGACTTATTTAGATACCCTGAGGATCTGCTTACTCCAGGCAATCTAAAGATGTACTGGTCTGTCTCACACCCTGAATATTCACTTTGAGATTTCAGTAACACAGAGTTCTCTGGTAAAGTTGCCCAAATTTCAAAATTGTTTAATAGGCTATTTGTATCTCAGAGTCTATCTCATCAAGGGAATAGGCAGAAGGTCTATAATTGTATTTTTCTTTCTGAAACAATTTTGTTGTTTTTATGAGCAGTATATTTAAGCTGTATCTTAAGATATATTTTTTCCTAAATCAGATAAGACATACTAAAGAAGAGAGAAAAACTAAATAATATTCCTGAAATCTTTCCCAATCTTCAGATACTAGAATGTCACACACAATCCTCATATTACTCAGAACAAGTTGAGTATTACCAGAGAATGATGGGCACCATCAAACCTTGATATAAAAAGGTCTTGAAAGGTGGTCAGTCAGAAATGCATGATCAATGCTCTACAGTGACTTATCTACCTTTAGAGCAAGGGTTTTTTAACCTGGGGTAATGAATAGATTCCAGGTCATCAATGAACTTATCTGGGGGGGGAGGGGAGAAATACATCTTCTCTTCAATTTAATTGGTTTTCTTTAAGTTCCTATGTATTTTATTTTATGCCTTCAAAAACATAATTCTGAGAAGGGGTCCAGAGATTTCACCATATAGGTCTCTGAAACAAAAAAATAATAATCAAGAATTTCTGGCTTTAGACAGACCTCCTTCTTAAAGGTTGTCTGCCTGTTTCTACTATTTGTATCAAGCTTCTTACAAAAGTAATTTGTCCATCTGAGGGAATAGCCAAAAGGTTATGGGTCTACAATTTTATTTTTCCTTTTAAAACAAACTCCTAAAATCTGTTCCTTGTGGATTAAACTGAGAAGTAGAACATGAGCTCAAACTGCTTGACAGTTTCTTTTTTGAGTACACAGAGTTCTAAACATGTGTATAAATTCCTCCATTTCAAAGCAGATTTCTGTATTTTCCTAAAGTAAACATCTTTCAGCTCAAATTATATGTTTATAGCAGTCTGTAATATATTTCTTCTGAAGGCAGCCACATGGAAAGGGAGAAGCAGCAAAGTAGTCAGTCACATTCCATCCTCTTTCTCTCCATGGTGCTCCAGAAGAAAAGCATGAATGTAGCATGGCAAACTGGATTTCACTAGGAAGCCACTTACTGTCCCACTTCTAATCAACCCATAAAGTTAGACTTTCTATTTCCTTCTCCCATGCTTTGAAACATGTACAAAAGCATCCTCCCTCTACTCTTTCCAGGCCAAATCTAAAATTTAACATTTCACTAACTGCTCAGATACTTTTCAAAGGAAGGGTATAGCTTTAAACACTGGGAAAAAAAAAAAAACATCACTTTTAAATCTCAGAAAAACAATTGCAGCTTCTAGATCAAAAAACAAAGTCCTGTGACTGGTAAAGGTTCAAAAGAAATAACCTTTCAAATCCATCATCTTCCTGAATGTTCAGTGTTTATACAAAGAGAACATAAGACTTGAAAATAATTGAAATTGAGTATTTGGCCATTTGGGGTTTTGAAACTGAGTTTCTAAGAAACACTGACTCACCAACCAACAAAGGTTCTTTGCTACAGTCTCTGTGTTGACATTTAAAGAATATCTAATTGCCCTTTTGGATGATATTCCAATAACTTAAAATCCTGTTTATCACAATGCTGTAGCTGATTCTAACAACATAAAATTCCTATTCAAGTAAATATGTTTATAAATGTTAAAAACCTAAACACAAGCGATGAGGGGAGATAGGTAAGCACTTGATCAAAAAAAAGAAAGAAAGAAAAAGGAAAAAAAAAAACCTTCTTATAAGGAAGGACTCCCTTGTTGAAACAGGAGCCTAGAAAGGACAAGTAATATCCAAATATTCATGTTCAGAATCCTGAGAATGGAACTTTTCCCAGAACGAGCTCAGAAGCAAAAAGGTCCTCTTGAAACGCCCTTCTGTTTTGAAAGGTTCATCTCTTTGAGACAGTTCTAATAAAGGAATGCTTGTTTCCCTTTTCCAGATACTTCATTTTAGAGAGCTAAGGCAGCTTGGAATGTTTCTCTATAGTAAACAATAGGACACCGTCAGAGCTGTCTCTTGTGTAAAGCATGATAAAAGTTCATAACTGGCTGCAAGATCGCTTCGCTAAAAACAGACTAAACCTTCCATCCACAAAACGTAAATCCAAACAAGGCTTAGTTAGGGCAACATCAACTCCCAAGCAACCATGTAATCCTTATGTCATATATGAAGCGTATCTTTCTAATTCTGTATTATATGAAGTACATTTTTTCTACTGTAAAGCAGAAGTGACTACTTCACGGAGAGAATTCCCACAATGATTAATAGTGTCTAAGTTTATCTTCATTTTACTCTACTATTCACCAACCAAAGGCATTTCTCCATTGCAAATTCTGGCACTCACAACCCGGGAGGAAGAAAAAAAAATTTTTTTTAAAGCTACACACAGATCACTTACTATGTGTGTATGTGAAGAGTAACCACAAGATGACTTAATTTTCCTTGAAAGTGACAGCTTATTTAATCTAAAAGGCCAAAGTAGGGGTGGGATGCTGGAATTGAGGGGATGGGGGAGGTGGAATCGAGGGGCACGGAACACACACCAACACAACAAAACCTCAGCCTGGGAAGACCTTCAACTGCTCAGGCCCCCAGGAGTTTGCTCAGCGACAAAGTCAGCTGTGATTGCTTCCATTCAGGGAGACAATGCTCCGCCGCTGCAGGACCAGGCTAGAGAGAGGAGGCAGTTCTCTTTAGAGGGCGCCCATTGGGTGATTTCGGGAAAACGTTTACAGCCCCCAGAAACAGAGCTGTAGTCAACTAGCAACCAAATTCCTCCTCCTCTGGGGCAAGGGCGGGGGAGGAGGACGAAGTGGCGCCAACGCTGTAACTACCTAGGAGAGACCCAAAACCTCCCCCCCCCCCACGTCAATTAAGCCCCGAGGTCTTATTCAGGCAACTCACGACAGGAGGGCGAGTTTGGCCAAGCAGAAGTCTCTCTTTACAAATGGGGAAGACACCCCAAAGCTCATCAGAGGCTTCCAAAGAAATAAACGAAAGCCAGTCCTTCACTTTGCTTTCAAATCTCGCCTAGCTCCTGAGACACTCTGCTACACTTAACCCCAAACATACTCACTCTCTTACACTCATCCACAAACACACACACACACACTCACTCACTCTCCCTGTCTCTGTGTGTGTGTAACTCTCTTACATACATAGGCACTCGATCTCTCTTTGGGTGCAGGCTCCTTCAGATTCGCAGGCAAGCTCTAGCCTCTGTGGCCCTTCGCCTGCGGGCCCCCTTCCCCCCTCGGGCAGCCTTTTCCCTCGGAATGGCCTTTTTTGTCCAAACTCTTGGACACTACAAAACACCAACGACCAAAAAGTAAATTAATAAATAAAGTTTGGCAAACTTCTCTTTGTAAGCACAAATAGGATTCTTTGGGTCTGGGGAACTCTCTTCACCACTCGCACCAGCATCAGAAAAACGGAGGAAGGGGGGCTGGCGAGGGAGAAAGAGACCCCAAAGTTTTGAAAACCGCTCTCTCCTAAGTTAGGGCCCCCAGGCTGGGAAGGCAGCAGCTAAGAAGGGAGCAGAGAAGCACACCACGCGCCCAGCATGGACCTCTAGCACCTTCTCGCCGGAATCCTGCTACAACTACTGCGTCTCTCCTCCCCTTGTCCCCAATATTCTCCGAGCCATAAAGGAAGACGATCAACTCGAGACCAAAGTTGAGAATGACTTCAGGGGCCTGTATAGCTCAAAAGGATGTGGCTCTAGTGCTATCCATCCCCAGGGATGCCAAAAAAAGAAACGCTTAGGGCTGTGTGTGTGTGTGTGTGTGTGTGTGTGTGTGTGTATTTCTTTTCCCTTGGGTAAAAAGGTGGAGGGGGAGGGAAGGAGTACATTATCTCCCGGAACCCGAGCAAGAATATCGGGGTTTCACTGTATTCTTCAGGATGGGATTTTTAAGAGGATACTCGGTGGACAGGCGAGATAGCTGTTGCAAGGCACTGTCCGGAAGATCTTCATCTGAGTGGGGAGTCCTAAATGCAACCTTTCTCCAGAAAAAGCAGCTAGAAAATCCGGGGGATAGACAACACACACACACACACACACACACACACACACACACACACACAAAGTGTCCTTCCACCATCATCAACCCAACCTCTCTAATCCCTGTAAACTCACCGACTCCCCGGACACACAGGCCACCAAGCCAAAGGTGAGCAGTATCCACACGCGCCGCATAATTCCTAGGGGACCAGCTGCTCCCAGTCAAGCACGAACAACCCGGGGCGCTTCCGCCGCTCTCAACCCGGTGGGGACGAAATGACAACCACCAGCCCCCCTTCTGTTTCCGACTACTGCCTGTCCCAAAGCCGAAGAGTGCAGGGATAGCAGCGGCAATAGCAGCAGTGGCAGTGGGAGCTCCTAAAGGGTTCAGCTTCCTTCTCTTTCTGCTCTTTCTCCTTCTCCTTCTCCTTCAACTGCTGCTGCTGCTGTTTGTTGCCGCTGCCTTTGCTGCTGCTGCTTCTCTCACTTGTTGGTTTCTGGACTCCCAGAACAGATCGCGAGTGATTCTGAGCTTTTTATTTTTTCTTTATCTGTGATGGTTGTTTTCAGCTTCTCCAAGTACTCCCCTTCGCCTTTGGTTTAGCTTTCCCCTCCTTTTAATCAATAAATTAATAGTTATAATAATAATAATATCGTTCGAGCCAAAGTTTTGGAGGGTGGTCGAGTTAAGCAGGCGAGGAGCCTATTCAGTTGAAGCTCCCGGAGTATCTGGAGAGAAGTGCGTCCTGGTCCCTGCTTGTTGCTGCTACAGCTGTGCTCCTCCTCCTCCTCCACCTCCTTTTCCTCCTCCTCTCGTCCTCCTCCTCCTCTTTTACCCCCTTCCCTCCCTCCCGGAGTCTGTCTCTCCTGGCTCCTCAGTGTGTCTGTGTGAGAGAAGTCAGCAGTGCGACTCCTAGTTAAAATCGAGGAGAAATTCCTACAGGGTTACAACGCAGATTGGCAGCTTATCCCACCAGTGGAAGCAGTAGAGTGCCAGGTTACAGCCCTCTGGTCTTCTCTTTCACAAACCAAAGCTGCTTCATTTCTCTCTCCTCTTGTCTTCTCCATCCTCAGCCCCCAACAAACGGAAAAATATCCACCACCCTACAAGGTGATGAGGAAAAGTATTAAACATATTTTGCTTTGAACTTGTGAGAATTACGCTAATATTAAAGATGAACTATAATTTTGTTAATAAAGTGATTAATCCTTTCGGGCCATTTTAAAAATATATTTTTATTGAGAAGTTTATTGATAACTGCGGGATTCCAAAATGCAACACCCCCCTCTTAGGAACTCTTAATTCTTTAAAAGTATAGATCAGGTGCCAAACTTTTAACTGATTACCCCAGTAATTAGCACTCTACCTCTTGAAATTACTTGGTATTCATTTGGAGGGGGGAGGACGAGATTGGGAAGGGTTATTGGTAGTAGTAGTAATTTGGGGATTTTTGTTCCAGGAATGTAATTAATTCTTAAAAGCATTTCCTGAAACGTGAAGGGTTTAAGTGACTTGGCAAATGTATGTAAAAAGGAGAATTTGTACTCATATCTTCCTAACTGGAAGACCAGGAAATTATTACTTATGCTAGGGCTGTCCCTATTTAAATATCCTTTTAAAAAATTCTTTATAATATAGAAGGTCATAGTTTTAGAGTGGGAAGTTATATTGAAGGCCATCTATACAAATCTCTCTTTTTACAGATGAGGAATTTAGTATATATACTTTTCCCCCTAGTGGTTAAACTTGTGTGCATGTTTGTCCCATTGAGGGCAAAGAGTATTTTTGTTTTTTATCTTTATATCCCTAGTACATTGCCTGGCACTGAATAGTTGCATAATAAATATTTGTTTAATTGAATTGAACAACTCAAAAGCCAATGGTTTTATTAAAACAGGAAGTATCATGCCTCTCTCAAAGATCCTGTCTAGGATACATTTGTGTGATATTCAAAATTCTCGTATCTTCATTTGGAAGTTATAGATAGGTCAGCTTGGTAAGAAATTGACTTGCTAGCTCTATTGAGTAATGACAGGTTAAGAGAACTTTTACAAAGAAAGAAAGAATAAAACAGTTTATGTATTTTTTAAAAAGCTTTTTATTTTCAAAATATATGCAAAGAAAGTTTTCAATATATACCCCTGCAAAACCTTGTATTCCAAATTTTTCTCCCTGATCTCCCTCCGTTGGGCTTCAAGTAATCAAATGTAGGTTAAATGTATGCAATTCTTCTAAACATATTTCCACATTAATCATGCTTTGGCTACCACTTTAGTCAGCTTGTTCCATGAAATCCAGGAATAAAAGTTAATTACCATGTATTTTTACAATTAGGCACACATTTTTTCTTTCTTTTTTTTTAGCTTTTTGTTTTCAAAATATATGTATACATAGTTTTCAGCATTCACCTTTGCAACACCTTGTGTTCCTAATTTTTTTCTCCTTCCCTCCACTCCTTCCTTAAATGAGGAATAATCTGTTAAACATGTTTAATTTTTCCATACATATTTGCACATTTATCATTCTACACAAAAAAATGGGATCAAAAAGGAAAGAAAATGAGAAAGAAAACAAAAACCAAGGAAACAACAACAAAAAAGATGTAAATACTATGTTGTAATCCATAATCAGTTCCCAAGTCCTCTCTCTGAGTACAAATGGCTCTTTCCATCTCAAGACCATTGGAACTGGCTTGAATCACCTCATTGTTAAAAACCGCCATGTCCATCAGAATTGATCATCACATAATCTTTTTATTGCGTGTACAATGTTCTCCTGGTTCTACTCACTTCTCTTAGTATCCATTCATGTAAGTTTCTTCAGGCCTCCTGAAATCATCCTGCTGATTGTTTCTAGTAGAACAATAATATTCCATTACATTCATATACCATGGCTATTCAGCCATTCACCATCTGATGGGCATTCACTCAGTTTCCAATTTCTTGTCACAAAAAAAGGCTGTTACAAACATTTTAAACAGTTTATATTTAGAAAAAATAAAGGGCAATCTTGCTTGAATGACAATAACTAATATGAATATTTTTATTATGCAGTCTATTTTTTCCCTTTCAAATTGGTCTAACAGAGGACAATGAAATATATATCTCACTCCATTTTCCTACTATCAACTTTGTGACATGGAAGAAATCAATTATGGAATCATTCTGGGTCTAAATCTTGGTCAATTCTTTTGAAGAACAAATCTTTTGTAAAAATATTATCATAGGATTATTACTATAATAATAATAATACCTAGCATTTATATAATGCTTTAAAGTTTATGAATTACTTTACAAATATTATTTTACTTGATCCTCACAACAATTCTAGGAAGTAAGTGCTATTGTTATCTCCATTTTACAGATAAAGAAACAGGCAGTGATAAGTTAAATGACTTGCCCAACATCACACAGGTAATAAGTGTCTGTAATTTACCAGGCACTGGGGTTACCTTTGAAATCAAGTCTTCCTGAACAAAAGGTCAAGAATTTCAAGGGAATTAATGAAGAAAAAAGCAAATGAAAGTGGCCTAGCTGTACCAGATCTAAAACTATATTATAAAACAGTGGTCATCAAAACCATTTGGTACCTAGCTAAGAAATAAAGTAGCTGATCACTGGAATACAGTAGGTTCACAGGACAAAATAGTCAATGATATACTGTTTAGTGTTTTACAAACCCAAAGACCCCAGCTTTGAGGATAAAAACTCACAATTTGACAAAAACTGCTGGGAAAATTGGAAACTAATATGGCAGAAACTAGACATTGATCCACAACTAATACCTTATACCAAGATAAGGTCAAAATGGGTTCATGATCTAGACATAATGAATGATATTATAAACAAATTAGAAGAATATAGGATAGTTTATCTCTCAGATCTGTGGAAGAGGAAGGAATTTGTGACCAAAGAAGAACTAGAGGTCATTATTGATCACAAAATAGATAATTTTGATTATATTAAGTTAAAAAGGTTTTGTACAAACAAAACTAATGCAGACATGATTAGAAGGGAAGCAATAAACTGGGAAAACATTTTTACAATCAAAGGTTCTGATAAAGGACTCATTTCCAAAATATATAGAGAATTGACTCAAATTTATAAGAATTCAAGCCATTCTCCAATTGATAAATGGTCAAAGGATGTGAAAAGACAATTTTCAGATTAAGAAATTGAAACTATTTGTAGTCACATGAAAAGGCTCCAAATCACCACTGATCAGAGAAATGCAAATTAAGACAACTCTGAGATACCACTATACACCTGCCAGATTGGCTAAGATGGCAGGAAAAGATAATGATGGATCCAATTCTTGGAGAGCAATCTCAAAAAAGTTATCATACCCTTTGACCCAGCAGTGTTTCTACTGGGTTTATATCCCAAAGAGATCTTAAAGGAGGGAAAGGGACCCACATGTGCAAAAATGTTTGTGGCAGCCCTTTTTGTAGTATCAAGAAACTGGAAACTGAGTGGATGTCCATCAATCGGAGAATGACTGAATAAAATATGTTATATGAATGTCATGGAATATTATTGTTCTGTAAGAAATGACTAACAAGATGATTTCAGAGAGGTCTGGAGAGACTTGCATGAACTGATGCTGAGTGAAATTAGCAGAACCAAGAAATTATTATACATGGCAACAACAAGACTATATGATGATCAATTCTGATGGACATGGCTCTCTTCAACAATGAGATGATTCAAACCAGTTCCAATTGTTCAGTGATGAAGAAAGCTATATACACCCAGAGAGAGGCCTGTGGGATCTGAGTGTGGACCACAACATGGCATTTTCACTCTTTTTGTTGATGTTTGCTTGCATTTTGTTTTCCTTCTCAGGTTTTTTTTTTCTTTCTAGATCCAATTTTTCTTGTGCATCAAGATAACTGTATAAATATGTGTGTATGCATATACATATATATATGTGTGTGTGTGACATCATATATTTTAACATATTTAACATGTATACGACTATCTGCCATCTCAGGGAGGAGGGTGAGGGGAGGGGATGGGGGGAAGAAGGGAAAATTTGCAACATAAAGTTTTTCAAGGGTCAATGTCAAAAAATTACCCCTGCATATGTTTTGCAAATAAAAAACTTTAATTAAAAAAAATCCCCCCAAAAAAAGAAATCAAGTCTTCCTGACTCAAGTCCAGTACTCAATCCACTGTGCCATGCAGCTGCCTCTGAATGGTAGGTTCAGTGCTTGAAGAAATCTGAGAGGACACCTGATTCAACCTCATGCTTTTACAGATGAGAAAACTGAGATCCAAGGAGGTTTAGTGGCAACTATTTTTGAGTACAGACCTAGAACAAACTATACAATATGTTAGATGAGAATAACAGTGTTCCAGAGCCAAAGAATCAATTCCTGTTATGAATCACAAAGAAAGGAATTTAGGGCATTGAAGAATTATAGACTAAGTCAGGGGCCAGCAAACCCTTTAACTCTAAGTGCCATCAACAAAAGTACACAGTGCTGCCAGTGCTGGTTTAAGGTATAAGCATGGATGAAAGAAAAGTAAAAGAAATAAAATCACACACACACACACACACACACACACACACACACACACACAAAAGATTGTAGGAAAGAAAAAAAGTCATTTGAGTGAAGAGTGGTAAATGAGCCATTAATTAGTATGGTACAAGGGAAAAGGTGCTGGACCTGAAGTCAAAAACACCTGAGTTTAAACATGATCTCAGATACTCAAAAAAGTCATTTAACCGCTTTATATTTCAGTTTTTCTATCTATAAAATACTTCTGCCCCATGGCTATTTTGAGGACCAAATGGCAATATTTGAAAAGTGCTTTGTAAACCTTAAATGCAATCTTAACTATCTATCTAAATAGATCTCTCTCTCTTAATTTTGGTGCCTTCCCTCTGTTAATTATTTCCTACTTAATCCTATTTATCCTATAAGGACAATTAGACAATTCAGTGAATAGAGTACTAGGCCTGAAGCCAGAAGACTCCTCTCTCACACTTGATCTCACACACACTTCCTAGCCATGTGACCCTGAGCAAGTCACTTAGCAGAGTTTGACTCAGTTTCCTCATCTGTAAAATGAGCTGGAGAAGGAAACGGTAAACCATTGCAGTATCTTTGCCAAAAACAAAACAAAACAAACAAAAAAATCCCAACTCAAAGGGGGTTACAACATATCAGATATGGCTGAAGTAACTGAACAACAATAACATTTATCCTCTCTATATCTTGCTTAATGTATATATTTGTTTGCATTCAATTAGATTGTAAGCTTCTTAAAGGCTGGAACTATCTTTTGCCTCTTTTTCTATCCCTACAGTACTTAGCACATCCTGAATTTAATAAATGTTTATTGTTTGATTTATGTTTAATAAATGTTTATTAATTGATTCCTTTGTATTTAAATAATTTTATGCATTTAAAAACATTCTTCTGAAGAAAAATTTATTGGCTTCACTAGAGGACCAAAGGAGTCTGTCACAAAAAAACCAGATTAAGAACACCTGATCTAGTGTATTTCTGCACCTTCAGGAAGTTACTTCTAATCACACTGGCAGATATAGATCTCCCATAGAGATTATAATTTAGATAAAATATGTTAGATTCCTTCAGTCCATTGTTTCCCTTCTTCAGGAAGATGGGGAGGCAAAGAGCAAAATACAAAGTCACAAATTACTCTGGATAACTGCTCCAGCAATCTGTTGTACTAGAGAGAATCTGGAAAAATAAACACAGGAGACTTTTATCTTGTCAGGTTCATCAGAGGATGTGTGCCCAAGATACCTGGCTTTATTGTCAATAGGACATAGTGGCTGCTATTATTAATTGATGCCATTTTGAAATTCACTGTTACAGATGTCTACATAACTCATATGAGAATTCAGGTCCAGAAATAGTCAAGGTGTTATACTTATTTTCCTGAAACAAGTTCAATTGCATTAATAGCTGATGAGAAAATATGATTCCCCCCTCACTGTCAAACTTGGTGGTCCCCATAAATGATATCTTCTCTCCCATTTTTGGGCAGGAGATCACCCATGCTAAGAATACTCTCCCTGTTCTCTGTCTATTGGAATGTATAGTTCCATTCATGATTCAGCTCATGTGCTACTTTATACAAGAGGACAAATCCAATTGTCAGTGATCCTTTCCATATCCCATTCAAAATCATTTTGGGTAGCAAAGCTGTACAGTAGATAATGTGATTGGCCTGAAGTTAGTGATTGGCCTGAGTTCAAATGCAGATTTATATCCTAGCTGGGTAAACTTAGTTTCCATTTGTCTCAGGCTTCTCATCTATAAAATGGGATTGTAATAGCACCTAATTCTGAGTTATTGTGATGATCAAATGGTTGGTTGTCCTTCATTCTCAAAGAGGGCCAAAATATCATTATTGTATTAGAGTATGTGGCTAATTGGATCAATACAAGCTCAGAATGCTATGCCACAGGTCAGGCACAAATAATCCATATGAACATTTGGGGTAAATTCTCTAACTTTGCATTTCTCATTTTTTTTTCTGAGCTACTTCAATTCTGCTTTGCTCAGAGAGCACCTTCTCTGATGAGGGCACACTGTTTTATGGAGAAGTCACACAGGGCAAGCACTCATGTTGTGGTCAGAAAAAATGATAGAAGAGCACTCTCAAGGTCTCTCTTTAAGAACTTTAGAATTGATTGCATGATGTGGAAGACACTGGCACAGGAATAAATGAGATAACTGTAAAGTTTTAGCACAGTTCCTGGCATTTAGTAAACACAATATAAACATTAGCTATTATTATTTTAGAACAGCTTCATGGCACAATGAATACAATTGTCAGGCCTGAACTCAGAAAGATTTATCTCCCTGAATTCAAATCCAGCTTCACACACTTACTAGCTGTGCCGTAGGCAAGTCACTTAAACCCTTTTTGCCTCAGTTTCCTCATCTGTTAAAATGAGCTGGAGAAAGAAATAGCAATTGACTCCAGTATTTTTTCCAAGAAAATCCCAAATAGGGTCATGAAGAGTCAGAAATGATTGAACAATAACAAATTATTATTTTGCATACAATTTCTATTTTCATATTTGTGTAAATGTCTCCTTTTCTGCAACCCATTAAAATGGAAGCTACTTCAGGGCACAGACTAGATTCATTTTTGTTTCCATATCTCCATGACCAAGCATAGTTCCTAGCACATTGTAAGCCATCAATAAATGCTTGTTGAACTGAATTAACAATCTAAAGTTTATTGGAATTGAAAATATTCTCCACATTCCTGAGCAGGTATAGAAAAAGTGATGTCTTAAATCATCAGCATTTTTATATATTACCAACAAAGTTCAGCAGCAAGAGATAGAAAAAGAAATTCCATTCAGAATAATGGATGATAGCATAAAATATTTGGGAACCTCTCTGCCAAGAAAATGTCAGAAACTATATGAACTAAACTACAAAACACTTTCCACACAAATAAAATCAGACTTAGTCAATTGGAAAAACATTAAGTGCTCATGGGTAGGCCGAGCGAATATAATAAAAATGACAATACTACCCAAACTAATTTACTTATTTAGTGCCATACCAATCAAACTCCCAAGAAACTATTTTACAGATCTAGAAAAAATAGTAGCAAAGTTCATTTGGAATAACAAAAGGTCAAGAATTTCAAGGGAATTAATGAAAAAAAAGACAGATGAAGGTGGCCTTGCTGTACCAGATATAAAACTATATTATAAAGCAGCGGTCATCAAAACCATTTGGTACTGGCTAAGAAATAGAGCAGTCGATCAGTGGCATAGGATAGGATATCAGGACAAGCTAGGTAATAACGTTAGCAATTTAGTGTTTGATAAACCCAAAGACCCCAGCTTTTGGGATAAGTACTCACTATTCGGCAAAAACTTCTGGGAAAATTGGAAACTAGTGTGGAAGAAATTAAGGCTGGACCCACACCTAACACCGCACACAAAGATAAGATCTAAATGGGTTCATGATCTAGATATAAAGAGTGATATTATAACCAAATTAGAGGAATATAGGATAGTTTACCTCTCAGACCTGTGGAGACGGAATAAATTTATGTCCAAAGAAGATCTGGAACTCTTAATTGAACACCAGATAGATAATTTTGATTATATTAAGTTAAAAAGTTTCTGTACAAACAAAACTAATGCAGACAAGATTAGGAGGGAAGCATCAAATTGGGAAATCATCTTTACATTTAAGGGTTCTGATAAAGGTCTCATCTCTAAGATATATAGAGAATTGTCTCATATTTATAAGAATTCAAGCCATTCTCCAATTGATAAATGGTCAAAGGATATGAACAGACAATTTTCAGATGATGAAATTAAAACTATTTATAATCATATGAAAAAGTGCTCCAAATCACTATTGATCAGAGAAATGCAAATTAAGACAACTCTGAGGTACCACTACACACCTGTCAGATTGGCTAAAATGACAGGAAAAGATAAAGATGAATGTTGGAGGGAATGTGGGAAGACTGGGACACTGATGCATTGTTGGTGGAGCTGTGAACGGATCCAACCATTCTGGAGAGCAATTTGGAGCTAAGCTCAAAAAGTTATCAAACTATGTATACCCTTTGACCCAGCAGTGTTTATATTGGGCTTATATCCCAAAGAAATCATAAAAGAAGGAAAGGACCCCACATGTGCAAGAATGTTTGTGGCAGCCCTTTTTGTAGTGGCTAGAAACTGGAAACTGAATGGATGCCCATCAATTGGAGAGTGGCTGAATAAATTATGGTATATGAATGTTATGGAATATTATTGCTCTGTGAGAAACGACCAGCAGGACGATTTCAGAGAGGCCTGGAGAGACTTGCATAAACTGATGCTGAGTGAAATGAGCAGAACCAGGAGATCATTATACACGGCAACAACGATACCATATAAGGATCAGTTCTAAGGGACATGTCTCTCTTCAACAATGAAATGCTTCAAACCAATTCCAATTGTTCAGTGAAGAAAGCCATATACACCCAGAGAGAGGGATGTGAAATGTGGACCACAATATAACATTTTCATGTTCTCTATTGAGGTTTGCTTGCATTGTATTTCCTTTATCGGATTATTATTTCTTGTAGATACGATTTCTCCTGCACAAAAAATGATGAGTGGCAATAACTATACATATATTCGATTTCTTAAGTATTCTAACATAATTATCATGTAGTGGATATCCTGCCACCTAGTGGAGGGGTGGGGAGTAGGGGGGG
>JAJPUD010000533.1:349951-479794 GCA_023553655.1 Myrmecobius fasciatus | reverse complement strand
GGAAAGCTATGTAAGGGTTATTGTTGAAGAATTACCCACACATATGTTATGCAAATAAAATAAAATTTAAAAAAAAACAATATTTGGTATATAATTGGGATGGAATCCTATTGTGCTATCTGATAGGCAAAAATGGCTTCAGAAAAACCTAGAAAGACTTCTAGAAATTCATGTAAAGTGAAGCAAGCAGAACCAGGAGAACTTTGTACATAATAACATGAATGCTGTAAGGATGTTCCATTGTAAAAAAAAAACTTAGCTGCTCTGATAAAGGCAATAAGGACCCATGATGAAAAATGCTATCCACCTTTAGAAAGGTAATGAATTTTGAATCCAGAATGAAACTTTCTTATTTTTGCTGTTTTATTTATTGTCTATCTTTTCTTTTGCAATGTGGCTAATAATGTTTTGCATGACTTTAAATATGAAATTAATCCCAAACATGTTAGCACATGAACTACAAATGTTTTCATAATGTTCCTTCTGCAAATGTTTGTCATTAGTCCTGCAATAAGTGATAACCAAATATCTTATGAAAAAAATATTTCTTGCTGCCTTAGATCATATAAGAGAATCAATTTCATCAATTCCTTTCTTTCTGTCTTTAAGGAGTGTTTGTGAGTTTTCCTTTTGTTCAGTTACAACTTTCTTTTTTCTTCTGGTTTCTTTTGTTGCAAGAATGTTAAGACTGATATGATTTGCCTTTTCTAGCAATGTGTCCTCTTGGTGCTCACTGTGGCAGGCTTACTTCAAAAAAATCTAGTGAATTTGACAAAAACTGCTGGGAAAATTGGAAACTAGTATGGAAGAAATTAGGGCTTGACCTACACCTAACACCACATACCAAGATAAGATCTAAATGGGTTCATGATTTAGATATAGAGTGATATTATAAGCAAATTAGAGGAACATAGGATAGTTTACCTCTCTGTGGAGAAGGAAGGAATTTGTGTCCAAAGTACTGGAACTCTTACCTGAACACCAGATAGATAATTTTGATTATATTAAGTGAAAAAGTATTTGTACAGACAAGATTAGGAGAGAAGCAATAAATTGGGAAATCATCTTTACATTTAAGGGTTCTGATAAAGGCGTCATTTCTAAAATATATAGAGTTGTCTCATATTTATAAGAATTCAAGCCACTTTCCACTCTATAAATGGTCAAAGATATGAACAGACAATTTTCAGATGATGAAATTAAAACTATTTCTGGTCATATGAAAAGGTGCTCCAAATCACTATTGATCAGAGAAATGCAAATTAAGACAACTCTGAGGTACCACTAAACACCTGTCAGATTGGCTAAGATGACAGGAAAAGATAATGAGGAATGTTGGAGAGGATGTGGGAAAACTGGGACAGTTGGTGGAACTATGAACAGATGCATCCATTCTGGGGAGCAGTTTGGAACTATGCTCAAAAAGTTATCAAACTGTGCATACCTTTTGACTTAGCAGTGTTTCTATTGGTCTTATATCCCAAAGAGATCTTAAAGGAAGTAAAGGGCCCCACATATGCAAGAATGTTTGTGGCAGCCCTTTTTGTAGTGGCTATAAACTGGAAACTGAAGGGATGCCCATCAATTGGAAAGTGGCTGAATAAATTATGGCATATGAATGTTATGGAATATTATTGTTCTATAAGAAACAACTAGCAGGATGATTTCAGAGAGGCCTGGAGAGACTTGCATGAACTGATGCTGAGTGAAATCCGCAGAACCAGGAGATAATTATATACAGCAACAACAAGACTATATGATGATCAATTCTGATGGGCATGGCACTCCAACAATGAAATGGTTTAAACCAGTTCCACTTGTTCAGTGAAGAAAGCTATATATACGCAGAGAGAGGGATATGAAATGTGGGCCACAACATAACATTTTCATGCTCTCTGTTGATGTTTGCTTGCATTATGTTTCCTTCTCAGATTTTTTTTCTTGTAGATCCAACTTTTCTTGCACAGCAAGATAACCATAAAAATATGTATACACATATTCGATTTGTCAAGTATTTTAACATAATTAACATGTAGTAGACTTCCTGCCATCTAGGGGAGGGGTAGGGAGTAGAGAGGGGAAATTTGTAATGGAAAGCTTTGCAAGAGTCAATGTTGAAAAATTACCCATATATATGTTTTGCAAATAAAAAGCTTTAATAAAAAAAAAGAAAGTCATCACTAATTGAACAGCCTATTGGTGATTTGCCTTTCTATTACCTAAGTAGGTGCTCAGAAAACAGAGTAAATCTTTTGCTGCGTAACATAGAGCATGATGAAAGCACAAGGGAGATTTAGATAAAGTGTTGTTGAAAAAGAATATTCTGGAGAAATCAGGGGAAATTTCATGTAGGAATGGTCTTTGAGCTGAGTCTTAAAAGAAGAGAAAAATTCTGAAAGACAGAAATGAAGAGGGAGTACATTTCATTTATGGGGCATAGTCTCTATGAATTCACCAAAGCAGGAGATGACATGTCAGGTTTTGAGAACAGGTATAATGTAGTTTACTTTGGCAAATGATATTGTCCCTATTTTACAAATAAGGAAACTAAGATCTATGATTCAAGTAACTTGCCCAGGACATGTAAATCCTTGTAATGATTTTCAAACCCAAGCTTTCTTTCTGACTTTAAGTTCAGTGTTCTTTTCCTTAAATGGCCTTGTTCTCACCCTCTCTTGATGTGCTATCTTGAGTACGAATATTTAGTTTTTTGTATCATATCTTAGAAAAGAAATATTAAGACTACTTGGTCTAGAAAACAGCAGTTAAAATAATCAAGGGAGTGGATGACCAACTGAAGAAATGGGACTCTTCATCCCTCAAAAAGAAAGCTCATAAAAAATGCCTTTTAAGTTTATAGCATCATGAGGAATATTGATAGAATAAACATGGATTTACTCTTAAGTCTTGGCTATTGGAACCAAAGAGCATCCCCTTGAAACTCCAAGGTTATGGTGTGAAGACAAATGAAAGTTGTTTATATTAAGCTTTTGGAACTCATTATCCCGAGGAATTGAAGATATAAATAGAATTAAGAAGTTAGATCAATTCACACAGGATTTGATAATGGCTCATTAAAAAGAGCTAGGAATATTTGGTCTACATTTTTAACCTTTTGAACTTAGAATCATAGAGGGAAAATGACATTTTCCCAAAACAAATAAAAGCTCCTGCTATCACTGGCAAAGATAGAGTTTTGGGCTGGATGAAATTATTGGGACCCAATATGGCAGTTTTTTTTTAATCTTCTTAAATTTGTTGAGTGACAGTGGCTTTTATCATAAAGTCATCTTCATGTTTTAACACATGGAAGATTCTTCTCAAATGAAACCTTTGAGTGATATCCAAAAACACTACCTTTGATGGACTGAACTATCCTGGGGAGACTTGATTGTCAAAGGAAGATCTGGTGGAGGAGGCAACTAGAATGACTATTTCAGGATGGATGGTTCATTTTCCCTCCTTTTATGAATGTCCTTCTTAAAATATGGCATCCAGAACTAAGCATAACTCTCCAAAGATGGATTGACTTGATTTTTCCACCAAAGGTAAGATTTAGGATAACTGAGTAAAAGGCAGATATATCCTAGAAAAAATCCTTTTTGAGGCAGAGTCTCCTAGTGGCAACTGAGGTACCATTCAGTTGGGAAATTCTGGGATGTCAGGACTTGACTCTGGTTTGAAATTTAAGCTCTTGGGAGTGTTTCAGTCTTTTTCATAGCTATTGCAAAAATCACTTCAATCCTACTTATCTGTCCCAGACAGATAAGAATCAGATATTCCTAAGGATCTATGTATTGATATGGGAGGAGAGCATAGAACGAAACAGGTTCTGCTAGAGGAACTCAAGAAATCTAGGAGAATTCTGAAATATTTGCTATTGTGAGATGTGAAATGAGATTTAACAAAAGAATTTTGCTTTCTTTTTTTCTGGTTTCACTATCAAGTTTTGAGACCCTCAACAAAGTACTTAACCTTTTTTTTTTCCATCTGGTCAAGGTCAAGCTGACACTCATTTTACATCAATGAGGATAGTATCGTTTTACATATGTAAACATTTATTCCATTTGGTGGAGTCAAAGAGAAGTTATTTGTAAAGAGCACAAATCTCATATCAGTCACACAGAATGTCAGAGTTCAAAGGGAACTCAGGAACAATCTAGACTATATGCTTATTTCACAGATAAGGAAAATAGTACTCAAAAACTTATTCACGGTCACACACCTTTCTCATGATGGCAGAATTGGCATTTAGACACATTTGGCTCCCAATTCAACTCATTTTAAGGAAATTTTAATCCTATTTTGAAGGACTTTTCCAAAGAGATAGAATGTAAGCTGCTCGAGGGAAGGATAATATCCTTTTTATCTTTGTATAAATTCTTATTGACATGATTGATATAATTAATGGTCAAGCTTCCCAGGAGATTCCATCTGAGTAATTCAACATGAAAGCTCTCGTAAAGATGAGGTCTTTATTTCTGCCTTCATTAATTTTTCAGGAAGTTTTTTTTTTCTGAGCTTAATCTTGAATGTATTTCCATCTCTTTATTCTGACATTCCTTCCCACTTGAAAACAGCTGGAATGAGTCACATTTGTGTATGGATTGCAAAATTTTGAAAGATTATATCCAAAATTAAGGCAGATTAGTTTTATAGACATGCATTTTAGAGTCAATGTTTATCAGAAATTGTAATTCTGTAAAATATTCACCTATCCTTTTGACCATAGCAATATCTCATCAGTGAAGTACCTGATGACAGGGAGCAAATTAATAATAATAATTAGTGAAGACCAGGATTGGTGCTGGGAGGGATGGGTTATATTTTCAATTTAAAAATTCTTGTATGCATCTTGATTTAATTTGGGCTCAGACTGATTTATCTTGGATCCTTGGCCCCCCTGGGATGTAGACTGAGCCACATAAACCATTATGGGGCAAATGAATGAAAAAAAATTGAATGATAAACTAGAAGATTTAAACTAATTCTTAGCTTTCTAAAATTCTTTTAGATAAGCAGGGCTTAAGTAGGCTCCTGCTGAATTTTTAACCAATTCCCTGCTAAAAATGAAAAGGTGAGAAAGCTTTAAAAGACTTTTCTAAATAATCCTGAAACATGATCTCAAATTGAGGCTGTATCTGCTACTAAAAGTGTTAAATGATTTCTTTTTTGGGAAGTAGTAAAAAATGTTTTTAAGCCCTCTAATCCTGAAAAAAAAATAAGGCAATTTATTTGTTCTCTTCCTACTGTATCCTGGTATTTCTTTCCCCACTGACATTTTCTTCTCTGTATTGATTTGCATTCCTTTCTCTGCTTAACATTCTCTTGGAAGATTTGTGTATGTGTGTGGGGAGGGGGAAGGTGGAATGTGTATGGGGGGAATTTTGAGGTAGGTGGGGAATATGTGTATGTATGTATGTGTGTGTGTGTGTGATGGGCTGAAGAATAAAATAAAAATGAGTGTGATTTGAGTTATGGCTCTCCTATATAGTTTTAGTGGTCTCTCGATGTACATACAATAGGTGAGTCATAAAGGCACATATCAGTTTTAGGTAGAAGTTGATGATGGCTTTATTGCTCATATCTACAATAAGAAACTATAATTCACATCTTTTTTGAGGGGGGAAACATTTTATTGTATATAAATATTTTATCCATTAGAGTTATGAAAATCTTTTTCTCATATTACTGTTTCTTGCTCAATAGTAAAGGAAGACAGTTATTGAAGTTGGCTGTGAACACTTTACATGTACTGTTAAAAGGTATATTCATTTTTTTGTCTGGAAGACTTTTGGGTGCATTCTCTGGAAATAAAAGAATTGAATATGTCATATTTCTATTGCCATTTTCTACCTGGGGATGTATAACTGCAACTTTTTTATTGAGGAGAAAGCTGTATGGGGCTTGTTTGGCTCAGCTCAAGAAATTGTTAAAATCTCGTCTAGCCTCTGCTTCTATCATGCTGGGCTTTGAACAAGCTATTTTATTTTGCCTCTATTTTTGTATATATTAAATTAGAATATCAGTAAACTACCTTACAGGATTTTCATTAAAAATTAGGGAAAAAATTGAAAACTATTTAGTGAGGTGTATACCATACTAAACTAACATGATTTCCCAGTTTACTTTGAAGACATTTGGGTTTGGATTTGTTGCCATTCTTGATTTTGAGAGAGAGAGATTTAAAAGCAAGGAAAAACAAGAAGACTGTGTTGTATCTATGTGTACAAGTGAGCACATTTGCAAGAGTGCCCTGGAGAGAGTTTACAAAGTGATTGAGGGGTAATGTTTACATTTAGGATCTTCTTTCTTTTCAAATGTCAAATGTGGAGCTTAAGTGCCAGTGGTTCTAATTGGGGAGTTAAGAGGGATAGGAGAGAGAACTGGGAGTGGTCAGGGTTAGGGTTGGGGAGAAGAATCAAGAAGATACTGTAGGCCCTTTTTGTCCTAATCTTTCCCAGGTTGATGGTACCTTGATTCCCCACAAAATAAATAAATAAATAGAACAATACTCAAACCTAGATTCATTCCCTGAACAAGTCAGCTCAGAACCAGTCATCAAAGTTAACTGCTGGTCAAACCTGGCTCAACCTGGACCTTATTGCTCAGTTAAGGTGAGGAGACAGAGATGGTTCAGGATGGAGATGAGGACAGGGATTAAGCATTGGCTTCCTCATTCTACCTCAAACAGCTGCCAGAAGTTGGATACTGTTGGTTGCCAATTTAATTTTCTTTGGTTACTCTTGAAGGACAAAGTGCAGTAGTCTATGCAAAGTATCCTCTAAGGAAATTCTCTAAGTAAGGTGCTCCCAGCTGTGAAACTGGTTGATTGTTTTAAAGCTCCCAAAGAGCTTTTGCTGGCTGGGGTGTTTACTGTACCTTATTGTAAAAGTTGGGTTAATATTATACAGTATTATACATATATTTATTATATATTTACATATATATTTACTGTATATATACCTATTTTACTATACATACATAGTTTAGTTTACATATCATATATATATGCATTATATATATATGTTATATATGTATACATATATATAATGCAATTCTGTGTTTTTCAATTGTTTCTATGTCATCTACTAGTCTTTTTTCTGTCTTGTCTGGGACTTCTGCAAAACTCCCATTTAATTTATTAGGCTGACCTACAATGTATTTGAAACTTTATGGGCAAAGTTACAATGTGGAAAGTTATAATGGTTCTCCTGTTTCTGCTCACTTCATCCTGCAGTTCAGTTCTGTCCTTGACAAAAATTGGAAAGTTTAGAAGATGACTAGTTTAAAAAGAGACTATGATGAGTTTGATTCTAAAAGGCAGCTATCTAAAAGGGTTGCTGTAAGAACCAGATAAAATAAAAATTCAAAGCATTTTGTAAACCTTAAGGTACTATATAAATGTGAACTATATTTTTGTTATCACTCTCTGGAAGCAAAAACAAAAAGTCAATATATAATATTCAACAAATATTGTCAACTATACATAAGGCACCTAAAAGTATTTCAGAAGTCATTATTTATCTTGACATTTTGAATTATCCATAAAAACCTTTAAAAACTAAATTGAACATACTAAAAACCTCTTGGTTGTTTTTTTTTTCCTGAACCTGTGATATACAAACATATTTATAGATGCTCTTTTTGTTATAGCAAAGTAGTAGAAACTAAAAGTGCCCATCAATTGGGGAGTACCTGAGTAATTTATAGTATATGGATGCAATGGAATAATATAGTGCCATAAGAAATGATGAAAGGGATTGTTTCAGAGAAACCTAGGAAGACTTGCATGAAGTGATGCAAAATATTTCTCCTTTTCTCTGACATCACTATCACCCTAGTGTACATTCTCATCAGCCCACCTAGATTATTGCAAAAGCCTGCTGGCTAAGTGTCCAGCTGTGAATCTCTTCTCAATTCAATCCATCTTCCAGTTGCCAAAGTGATCTTGAAGAACAGGTTCAACCACATACTATCCTACCTCCCCATACTCAATAATTCTTATTGCTCCCTATTGCCTCCAAGATCAAATGCAAAATTATCTGGGTGTTTAACTATACCCCCTCCATTCCCCCACACCCTTTTCCAGCCCTAAACATAACTTTTTTATCCAGTGACAGTTGCCTTCTTACCTTCCCTTGAAAAAGAACTCAACCCCTAGAGTGCCCCGCCTCCTTAGAACACTCTCACATCATCTCCGTCTCCTAATTTTCCTGTTTTTCTTCAAGTCTCAGCTAAAACTATACCTTCTACAGGAACTCCTTCCCAATTCTTCTTAATTCTTGTGCTTTCCCTTCATTAATTATTCCCTATTTATTCTGTATATAGTCACTTGTATATATATATATATATTTGTTTCTTGTCTCTTCCATTAGATTGGGAACTACATAAGGCATAGACTGTGTTTTTGCTTTTCTTGGTACCCCAGTCACTTATCACAGTACCTGACACAGTAGGTGCTAAATAAATTCTTATTGACTGACTGAAATGAGCAGGACTGAAAGAAAAAATTGTACAATAATAACATTGTTAAGAAAATAACTTTGAGAGGTAGAGCCAAGATGGCAGAGGAAAGGCAGGAACTCCCCTGAGTACTGCCTTACATTCCTTCAAAGCTTTAAATAATGATTCCAAACACATTCTAAAGTATTAGAATCCACAAAAAAAGAGTGAAATGATATTCTAGTTAAAAGCAATTTAGAAAGTCAGGTAGAAAGGTCTGTTGCACCAAGGTAAGATGGAGCAATGTCATAGTGAAAGCAGACCCAGAACAACTCCAGCCCCAGCAAATCAGGAGCAGACCTTGGGACCTCTGAATAAGTGGTAGTGGTGGCAGTTTCCAGACCTTTCACCAGGGATCTTGAAAATTTCTCAGGAAAGGTTTGTCATACTGTGGTGTGAGGGGAGTCTCAACAAATCAGGAATGGGCTTTGGGAGCCTCTGAATCAATGGTGGCTGCAGCAACTTCCAAAAATATCAACCTACAGGTAAGGGAATGAACAGTGGGTCAAAAGGAGATTAGAGGGGTTTCTTTGCTAGCACTGAGGCATATCTCTGTTGCTTTGACCATATTTAAATCCAGATCGTGGTGCTGTCTCACAATATAGAAATCCTTTTAGAAGGATCTCTGAAAACAGTTGCACAAAACCCCTAAAGGGTGGGACATTGCACTCTCCACCCTGAAAACAGAGTCTTACTTTAACAAAGAGTTAAAAGCCAAGCAATAGAGTGGGAAAATAAGCAAACAACAGAAAAAGATTCTGGCCACAGAAAGTTATTATGGTGACAAGGAAAATTAAAATATATATCCAGAAGATAACAAAATCAAAGCTCTTATATATAAAACCTCCAAGAAAAATAAGAATTGTTCTCAGGCCATAGAAAAGTTCAAAGGGGATTCTGAAAATCAAATAAGAGTGATAGAGGAAAAATTGGGAAGAAAAATGAGAGTGATGCAAAAGGAAGTACAAAAAGCAAATGAGAAGAATACCTTAAAAAGCAAAATTGATTAAATGGAAAAGGAGGTACAAAATCTCACAGAGGAAAATAATTCTTTACAAATTAGAATTAAGTAAATGGAAACTAATAACTTTATGAGAAATCAAAAACCAATAAAACAAAATCAAAAGAATGAAAAAATAAAAAAACAATGTGAAATATCTCATTGGAAAAACAACTGACCTGGAGAGAAAATTTTAAAATTTTTGGACTACCTGAAAGCTATGATCAAAAAGAGAGCCTAGGCATCATCTTTCAAGAAATTGTCAAGGAAAACTGTCCTGATATTCTGGAACCAGAGGGTAAGATAGAAATTAAAAGAATCCACCAGTCACCTCCTTAAAGAAATCCCAAGATGAAAACTCCCAGGAATATTATAGTGAAATTTCAGAATTCCCATTACAAGGAGAAAATATTGCAAGTATCCAGAAAGAAACAATTCATGCATAGTGGAGTCACAGTCAGGATAACACAAAATTTAGCAGCTTCTCCATCAAAGGCTTGCAATTTGTTATTCCAGGGGGCAAAGGAGCTAGGATTACAACCAAGAATCATCTACTCAACAAAACTGAGTATAATCCTTCAGGGGAAAGGTGAATATTCAATGAAATAGAGGAATTTCAAATATCCATAATAAGAAAAACAAAGGTGAATAGAAAATTTAATTTTCAATACAGAACTCAGGAAAAGCATAGAGAAATAATCAAGAAAGGGAAATCATAAGGGACTTAATACAGGTTAATCTGTTTACATTTCTATATTGTAGCTCATAACAACTGTCTAGCTATTAGGGCAGTTAGAAAGAGTATATATAGACAATATATAAAGACTTAGTTGTGAGTTGACTATGAAAGGATAATATCTAAAAAAAGTAAGGGGTAAGAGAAATGTACAAAGATAAAGGGGAATAAAGAGGTTGAATGATATAAATTATCTGTGCAATAAAAAGCTTTTACAATGGAGGGGAAAGGGGGGGGAAGAAAGGGAGAGTGAATGAACCTTACTTTCATCAGAACTGGCTCAAAGAAGAAATAATATACGTTCTCAATATGCATATAGAAATCTATCTTTTCTGCAGGAAAGTAGGAGGGGAAGGGGAAATGAGAATGAGGGGAGGCTGATAGAAAAGAATGTATATTGGGAGAAGGGGTGGTCAAAAGCAAAATACTTGAAGAGAGACAGTGAAAAGAGAGAGAGAATAAAATAAACACAGGGGAAATACAATTAGCAATAGTAATCAGGAAAATAATTTTGAAGTAAGTTTCTCTGCTGAAGGCTTCATATCTCAAATGTATAGGGAACTGAGTCAAATTTATATTTATATCTATGAAGAGCCATTTCCCAATTGATAATCAAAAGATATGATCTATGCCCAAAAGACTATGAAATTATGCATATCCTTTGACTTGACAACACCACTATTAGATATATAATCTAAAAGAGATTTAAAAAGAAAAAAGGAAAAAGGACCAGTATGCAGGTCTTTTCTCAAAATTAAGAATTAGAAATTGAAAAGACATTCAGCAATTGAGGAACGGCTGAATAAAATGTGGTGTGTGAAAATGGTGGAATACTATTGTTCTATAAGAAATAAGCAGGATGCTTTCAGAAAAACCGGAAAGTCTTCCATGAACTCATGCAAAGTAAAATGCACTGTGTACAAAGTAGTAGCAATGCTATGGGATGATCAGCTTTGAATGACTTTTCTATTCTCAGCAATGCAATGATCCAAAATTGCTCTGAAGAACTTATAATGAAAAAATGCAATCCATATTAAGAGAAAGAGCTGATTGTGTCTCCATACAAATTAAAGTGTAAATTTCTTAAAATTTATTTTTCAGGGATTTTTTTCAGGAAAATCTTTATTTTCTTTTACAATATGACTTTTATCAAAATGTTTTGCATAACTTCACATATGCCTTCTCAGTGTGGAGGAGGAGAGGAAGAGAATCTACAAATGTAAAAAGTTTGTTTTTCATTTAAGTGGAAAAAATAAAATATTAAAAAAAACTCAAGTTATACTTTTAAAAAATGCAAAGGATGATGACCTAATCATGCCAGAACTAAAACTGTTATATAAAGTGACAAAAACCATTTGGTACTGGCTAAGAAACAGAATGGTATCTTTTTGTTTGTTTGCTTTTTGTTTCTCATGGCTTTTCCCCTTTTGTTTTCTTTCAAAATGTTACAAAATGGAAATATGTTTAAAATGATTGTAGAGGTATAACCTATATCAAATCCCTTGCTGTCTTGGGAAGGGGGGAAGTGAAGGAAACAGCAAGAAAAAATTTGGAACTCAAAATCTTACAAAAATGAATGGTGAAAACTATCTTTACATGTAATTGGAAAAATTCTGTTCTGTTTCGGATATGGAAATGTTCCTTTTTGATGTTCATTAAATTCAGAATTTTGAAACAATTCAAATTGTTTTAAGAGGATTTCAAAATTTGTTGCTCATCTGGACATTTTGAATCATCCATGAATAGCTGAAGAAATGTAATATCCTAATAAGCTCTTGGTTGTAATCATTTTTTGTTATTGTTGCTGTTGAATCTAAACCTATAGGGCCTAAGAATTCCCAATGAGGAAAATCCCTCAACTCTTATGCAATTTTTAGATTTAAAGAGCTGCTTAGGGGCATTGAGAGCTTAAAAATGTCCTCCTCAGGGGTCACACATGTTATTAAGTGTCAGAGTAGTGACCAGTCTGAGTCATAGTTTTGCCCTTGACAGAAAAAGGAAATTTAGAGAAGGTACAAAAATAATAGTAGTCTGACTTTCAGATGCAAACAGGACATCTGATGAAGATTCCATCAGGAAGATGATGTCCACTAAAATTTTTTCTATCTCCTGTTGTCGAATTCTTGACCAAAGGCAGTAACCCAACCAAATTTCCTTGCTAAATCATGTTATCAATGAAAAAACTGTGACACTTTTTATTCCATTTCGGATCCACTAAAGATTAGCAGTATGAGTATACCCTAACTATTACCCTGACTATTGTTATTTTGTAATAGCATTGCTTCTACATTATATCCAAAAGTACTCCTTTGGAAAAAACTTTGGTCTAGATTGTTGATGAGCAACTGTGCCAGAAATTAAACCCCTGAGAATCAGTCTGTTTGTCTTTGCCATGTTGCTTACTGTTTGTGGATAAACGTTATTTTTGTGGAATTAACTGCTCTCTGTAAGATTCTTTTACTTATTGTTATAATTTCAAAGAATTAATGACCATAGCTGAGATATCCTTTGAAACATTTAATAAGGTGTAGAATTTAGACCTGTGTATTCTGTGCCTTCCTGGACTTATCAGAACAATTATTCATGATTACTCATTTATTTAATGAATTTGTTTTAAAGGTAAGAGAGGTAGAGAGAGGAGTGAGCAAGGGATTCAGTTCAATTCAATTAAATGAATTTAGAAGAAGCTAATTTCCCCATATAATTTTGAATATAGAAGTGGCTATGGGATATATGTCTACATCTCTAGATTTCCAAGGTCCCTTTTAGCTATGTTTACATGATTTCTACATTTCTTAAACAAATGATTTAAATATTTTAACTCAAGTCTTCACAGAGTCCTACTGTGATGCTTCATCTTAGCATAAAGGTGACTCAGTTCTTGAAGGCTATACTAATAGAACCCATGCTCTATCAGGTTCTGTTCTCACAAATATTTCAAGAGTGGTTCTGAAAACAAATTGAATATATTTTCTTAGAATCGATACTTACTATGTATGGACAGATTTATCAAGCAGTCAGTGCATCAAAATCTAAGTGCATTCTATGTGCCCAGCACTTTGCTAGGTGCTTGAGATTAAATAAAGCAATTCCTACATTCAAGGAACTCACATTCTAATGGAAATTCGAGAAGAACTTAGATTTATTCTATGTAATTATAAACATCATAAGTATAAGGAGAATAAATTCAAAATACTTGAAGTCAAGGTAGTTTGAGATAAAGGGCTTGGAGATCAGGAAAAGCTTCACGTAGAAGGTGGTATTTTTGTCTTAAAAGAAGAAAAAGAATTCAGTGAGGTAGAAGTGAAGAGGGAATAACATAGCAGCTTTGAAGGGCAATTAGTGAAAGTCATGGAGGTTTAGTCAGCACAAGCAGGGTTCAATTCCCAGTAAGAAAGAAATTTTTCAGGTTGTAGATAAAGTGCCAGGCTTGGAGTCAGGAAGATTCATCAACTGGCAAGACTGTAGAAGGTGAAGTAATATACAAAGAGGCTAGAAGGTCAGGTTGGAGACAAGGTTCTAAAGAGTCTTAAAAATTAAGCCAAGAATTTATATTTGATTGAAGCTCTTCTCTCTAAAGTTACCAATAATTTCTTAATTTCTAAATCTAATGGTATTTCTCAATCCTTATCTTTCCTTTCCTCTCTACAATTTTTTACATTGTCAATCACCCTTTTCTCCTTGATATTCTTTTCTTTAGATTTTTATAACACTAGTCTACCCCAGTTTTCCTTTTTCCTTCTGACCTTTTGGTCTCCTTTGCTGGATCATCTTCTAGATGTTAATGGTAGGTTCCCTTCAGAGTTCTGTCCTAGGTCCTCTTTTCTTCTTTTTCTATACTATTTCACTTGGGTAATCCCAGAGGATTCAATGATTATGTCTATGCTGATGTTTCTCAGATCTATTTATTTAGCTCTTACCTGTCTCCTCAACTCCAGATTCACATTTCAGCTACCTATTTATTGTACATCTCAAATTGGATTCCAGTAGACATCTTAAGCTCAACAAGTGCAAAACTGAATTCATTATTTTTTCCTCAATCCCTTGTCTATCTTATTTCTTCCTCCTGGCTCCCTTCAAGTCTCAGCTAAAATTCCACCTTCTACAAGAAACTTTTCCCTATCATCCTTAATTCTAGTGCCTCCCTTGGTTTATCTTCCATTTATTTTGTTTATGGCTTATTTGTACATAGCTGTTTGCATGTTGTCTCCCCCCATTATACTGTGAACTCTCCTGCAGAACATGGATTGTCTTTTGCCTTACTTTGTAATATCAGTGCTTAGCATAGTAAATCACACATAGTAAATTGTTTAATAAATGCTTGCTGACTAAGGAATAGATTTGAGATGTAATAGGAGGATATTAGAATTTATAAAGTAAAGAAGTATTATGGTTAGAACTATACTTAAGAAATTCACTTTGGCAGCAGTGTGGTAGATAGATTGAAGTGGCAAGACATCGCAATCAAAATGACCAATTAGTAGAGCATTCCAATAATCTAGGTGGTAAGTGATAAGAGCTTAGGCCAAGATGAGAGAGAACAAGACAGATGAAAAAGATGTTGTAAAAGTAGAAATGGTAAAATTTTGGCAGATGATATGGAATAAAGGAGAATGAGAAGCTGAGGATAATGTCAAAATTATAAAGCTGGAATAGCGGGGAAAATGGTGGGCCTTCAACAGAAGTATAAAGAGTTTTTCCTTGGAGTTTGTCTGAGAAATATAGGATGGGGATAATAAGACCTAGTGAAAATTTTTTTCAACTAAGTGGGAGACGAGCATGTTTGAAGGCAACAAGTAAAGAACAAGTAAATAGGGGGAAATTTAAAATTAAAAATAGATGGGCTAATTGAGGATTCAGTCTTCTGGAGAAAACGAGAGAATGGGACTGGGGCACATATAAAATGCTTAGCTTTGGCAAAGAGAAATGCTCCCTCATTATCAGAGATTAGGAGTAAGGAAGAGAGTGGGATACAATGCCAAGGGATTTTGACATGAAAAGAATGGGAGAATACAGAACTTATGAGAAATAACAAGAGTATCAGCTGAAAGAGGGGGGAATGATGATATGGAAATTTTTTTTTAATTTTAATTTTTTATTAATACTTTTTATTTGCAAGACATACGTATGAGTAATTCCTAAACATTAACCCTTACAGAGCTTTCTGTTACAAATTTTCCCCCTACTCCCCACCCCTCCCCTAGATGGCAGGATATCCACTACATGATAATTATGTTAGAATACTTAAATCGAATATATGTATAGTTATTGCATCATTTTTTGTGCAGGAGAAATCATATCTACAAGAAAGAATAATCTGATAAAGGAAATACAATGCAAGCAAACATCAATAGAGAACATGAAAATGTTATGTTGTGGTCCACATTTCACTTCCCTCTCTCTGGGTGTATATGGCTCTCTTCACCGAACAATTGGAACTGGTTTGAAGCATTTCATTGTTGAAGAGAGTCATGCCCATTAGAACTGATCCTCATATAGTACTGTTGTTGCCGTGAATAATGATCTCTTGGTTCTGCTCACTTCACTGAGCATTAGTTCATGCAAGTCTCTCCAGGCCTCTCTGAAATCGTCCTGCTGGTCGTTTCTTACAGAACAATAATATTCCATAACATTCATATACCATAATTTATTCAGCCACTCTCCAATTGATGGGCATCCCTTCAGTTTCCAGTTTCTAGACACTACAAAAAGGGCTGCCACAAACATTCTTGCACATGTGGGGCCCTTTCCTTCTCTTATGATTTCTTTGGGATATAAGCCCAATAGAAACACTGCTGGGTCAAAGGGTATGCACAGTTTGATAACTTTTTGAGCATAGCTCCAAATTGCTCTCCAGAATGTCTGGATGCGTTCACAGCTCCACCAACAATGCACCAGTGTCCCAGTCTTCCCACATCTCCTCCAACATTCATCTTTATCTTTTCCTGTCATTTTAGCTAATCTGACAGGTGGGTAGTGGTACCTCAGAGTTGTCTTAATTTGCATTTCTCTGATCAATAGTGATTTGGAGCACCTTTTCATATGATTATAAATAGTTTTAATTTCCTCATCTGAAAATTGTCTGTGATGATATGGAAATCTTGAGAGGAAAGAAATTTTGGAAAAATCTTTATGAAGAATAAGGTAGGGATTCAATGAGGGAAGAACAAAAGAATTGCTTTGCTGCAGTTGAACCATGATTGAAGTTGGATGATATTAATTATAATATATAAAGTTAGCAGAGTTGTGTGACTTTCTCCAACTCTTTTTAAATATCACATGAGGAATAATGGAAGAGTCATCATTCCCCCAAGACTGAGATTTTGGTAAGTAGTGAGTAGTAATAAGTAGAGATGGGAGTGGCAAACCACTAAATTATGTTTTATCTCAATATTTTATTTTTATTTTTCCAAATATATTTAAAGATAGCTTTCAACATTCATTTTCATAAGACTTTAAGTTCCAAAGTTTTCTCCCTTCTTCTTCTCCCCTCCCCAAGACAGCAAGCAATCTGATATAGGTTAAATATGTACAATCCTCTTATACATATTTCCATATTTGTCCTCCTGTACAAGAAAAATAGACCAAAAGGGGGAAAAAAATAAAATAAATAAACATGGTGAAAATACTATGATTTGATACACATTCAGTCTCCATAGTTCTCTCTCTGGTTGTGATTGATATTTTCCACCCCAAATCTATTGGAATTGCCTTGAATTAAAGAGACAAATCCATAACAGTTGATATCACTGTACTATTTTTAACAACAACAACAACAAAACACAAATCAGGGTAACAAAGAGTCAAACATGACTGAAAAATGACTGAATAACAATAGAGAATGGTAGTAAGAGTGAAGAAAGTCTTGGGTTGGCTAAATCCAGATTAGAGAGGGAAATAATTAAAAGAAGGTATATGGTTTGAGAAAATACTACTGAGGGAGTAGGGGAATTTGGGGTATTAGAGAGGGCAAAGAATAGGTATATAAAGGAAGAAGTATAGGGAGGAACAGATAGGAGATTGTGGTCAGATAAAGGAATGTCAGTTTTTAATTAGAAGAGAGTAAACTGAGCACTTGGTGAATTATTTGGCTATGGATATCCATTGAAAAAAAGTACCAAATGATTCTCAGGCATTATGTAGCCCCCTTCAGCAGAGAGGTTGCTGGTTGAAGGCATAGAGAGTAGGGGAACTAAGAATCAGTTTTTAAATTTATTTTAACCTTTAATATAGTTGTTGGGTCTATAAATGTGAGAATCTGATCCTGTGGCCAATGAGTGAATATATAATTGGAGGAACCAAATCATATCAATCTTAATATGCTTACTACAAACAAAACCAGAAGAAAGGTATTTCTAGCTAAATGGAAGGATATCTCACAGAGTGTGAAAGGCAAACAAAGGAGTTAGAGGGACTGGTTTTATTGGATGCCAAAAGCAAAAAACATCATTTCGTGAAATATTTGGCCTGATTAAGCAGTAAAATATGTATTGCAATCTGTAATTATAGTGCTTGTGATAAGTATTTGCAAAGAAGACCACCATGAAAATAATTGCAGCTTATGTATCAACATCTGCTGCAGAAGATGAATAGAGAAATTTTATGAAGAATTTGATAAGACCATCCAAATTAAAACAAAATATACTTTGATACTCAGCAACTTCAGAGCAAAGGTAGGAATAGAGATTGGGATGATAAGAAATATGCCAGAAGGCATGAATTGGGAATATATGTTTGAGAGAGGGCAAAGATCTGTAGACTACACAGAAGCCTCATGACTATATATAATCAATCCTTTCTTTAGGAAAAGTATTTAGAAGGCACTGAGCATTGCAAGCACTTAAAACATAAAAAAATGAAATGTACGACATTCAGCTAATACATACATATTAAGTACTCGCTATGTGCCAGGTACTGTATATATATTAAACAATATGTATACAAAAAGAGGTAAAGAGACAATCCCTGTTTTTTAAGGAACATACATACAGGACAGAAAAAAAATACCTGTTTCTGTTGTGGGAATCAGCTGATTATGTGGAATCAAATCATTGCTTGACCTATTAGAGCAAAATGAATCCAAGGCTAGAAGGAATTTTTATTTTATTTTATTTTATTTTGCTTTTTGCTGAGGCAATTGAGGTTAAATGACTTGCTCAGGGTCACACAGAACTAGAAGGAATTTTTTTAAATTAGGAAAAATTTAAAGTGAAATCAAAACAACAAAATACTGGTTTATTAATCTGTCTTTAGGCAAAGGAATGTAATATAGATTGAAGATATAACATAGACACTGACTAGACTCTATGTTGTAGAGCTAGACTTGGAGCATTTTTTCTGGCTATCCTCCATACCTGGAATATCCTCCTTTTTCATCTCTGTCTCCTAGCTTTGCTGGCTTCCTTCAAGTCATTCCATCTTCTACAAGAAGCCTTTTCTGAGCCTCCTTAAAACCAGAGTTTCCTTTCTATTGATGATCTCCAGTATATACTGTATATTGTTTCTTTGTACACAATCGTTTTCCTATTGTTTCCTTCATTAGACTGTCAGCTCTTTGAAGATAGGAACTGTCTTTTGTCTTTCTTTATCTCAGTGCTTAGCACAGTGCTTTACACAAAGTAGATGCTTAATAAGTGCTTATTAACTAACTATAGTAATTTCATGTAACCAATATAAATCAGTGTGTTATAAGGGGGAGTCAATCAACAAACATTTATTTGCCTTACTTGCCAAGGGAAGATTGATAATTGTCAAAAATAATACCAATGTAGAATATAGGATCACTGGCAACGTCTTATAAAAAAGAATGATAGATGATAAACAATATTATTTCCCTCTTTCCCTCCCCCCCCCCGAGGCAATTGGGGTTAAGTAATTTGCCCAAGGTCACACAGTTAGGATGTGTTAAGTGTCTGTGACCAAATTTGAACTCAGGTCTTCCTGACTTCAGGGCTGGTGCTCTATCCACTGCGCCACCTAGCTGCCCCAACAATATTACTTCATAAAGCAGAAAGAAACAGTGGTGATAATGATCACCACTATAATGAAGAATATTTGATGGAGACCCAAGTCAGCAAAGTCATGCCAAGGGCTTTTAAGGAAAGAAATGGAAGTAAGATGATAAGAAGTAGAAAAATGAAGGGGAAAAAAACCCTGTAAATATATTTTATAGCAAAGCCTTTTGACCACCAGTCCTAGATGTGCTCATAAAGGAGAGGTGCCCCTAAAGAGAATAATGACATGAATTTCAGCTAAAGCAGAGTGTACTTAGAGGATTGTATTCTGGAAGTGACATAATTTTAAGAATGTTGAAGGCTAGATTCATAAAGTATCTGGAGAGAAAAATATCAAAAACATGGGGAAAATGAACTTTATTAATAAAAATATCAACTAAAAGGACATAAAACCACCTACCTACATGCCCACATTTACATTTACATAAAATTTTTATGAAAATCATCTACATACACATATCAAAGGCTTCCTTGATGAAGGTATTAATAGGAATAAGGCAAAATTCCTATGTTTTTTTCATAGTAGACCACATTTTAACTTTTACATAACTTACTGGAAAATGAAAAGAATCCCACATCTCACTGCAGCTGTTATTTGCTGATTATGGAAAAGTATTTAATTCAGTAAGGCAAACCACTGTCTTAAAGGCTCTTTTCCAAGGAGGTTTGTCTCAAAAATCCATCAGAATTATTCAGGATTCCTTGGAAGATATAACAAAAACAATCTCATTTGAGTAAGGAAGACCTGAGTTCAAACCTGTCCTTGGACACTTACTCACAGAGTGAATCTGGGAATATCAGTGTCTTCCTCAGTTTCTTCAATTGTAAAATGAAGATATAGCATTGACCTCCAGGATTGTTGTAAGGACTAAAGAGATAATAATCATAAAGCACTTAGCATAGTATCTGGCACATAATAGGCATTTAATTAATACTTACTTCCCTCCTTTCTCTTCTTTCTCCTTCCATTGCATTATTAATATCAGATAAGACACAAAACAAGGGGATATATACTCACTAAAAGTATTCACCACACTCATGGAAGAAATTTAAGTCAGAGTCCAAGTTGAAGAGGGGTTCCCTCTGAATGGTAAGGGTCTTCAGAATGTACCTTTTTGCAGAGGACATAATGCTGGGTGCAGCATGCCCTGGAACATTGCATTGCCTCCCAGACACAATCTATATCCACTCAAAAAAGGTTAGCCTAATCATCCATCCTGGAAAAAAGTAAGTGAACAAATAGTACTCTATTTATTCAGACTGTGACATGCAGATAGATGAATAACATACAGAACTAATCCATGTGTATATATACACATTGGACTGGCAGTACAAATGAACAGTGAGAAAGGTATGAAATTAAGCAGGCAGAGAAAAGAAAGCAGGATTGCCAATGGGATATTTCAGAGCTCCTTTAAACAGCCCAAAATTTCTCCTAATGAAACTCAACATCTTCAATACCAATATTTTATCAGAGTTGATATATACTTGTGGATCAAGAAATATTATAATTCCCAAAGAATTTAAATTGAGTATCACTCAACAATGATAGAGAAGTATTTGATGAGTATGAACAGTCTGTAACATGGTAAATGAGGGATTACAAAGAAGACCTAGAGCAAAGTATGTTACCAAAAAAAAAAGGATTTAATTGAAAAACTAGACAGTGGGTCAATGGTGTTGAGTTGAGGGTTGAACACCAGATAGCCTGTGTGGTCCACTGGTATCTTAACTTTGTTAAGATAAATTAAGAAAGGTTTCAAGCAAATGGACTGCTTCCTTGCCCACCTCACAATCCTCTCCCCAACCCTCCCTGTTTACAAATGGGAGGACATGGATAACCTTTGCAGAGGTCAGACAAGCTTTGGTGGATTATGATCTATATAATTATTCTCAACTCTGAGGTTGACAAAGTACTTTACATATGTTATTTTCTTTAGATCTTAATAAAATCTCGGCAAGGTATATGCTACTTTCAATACTAATATTACAGATAAAGAAGCTGAGGACAAGAAAGGTTAAGCAATTAGATTGGATTTGAATTCAGGTTTTTTTTTGACCTCAAATCCAACACTCTATCCACTCTACAACTTAGTTAACACTCATCATCATCATCATTATGGTTATTATTGTCATTGGAAGAAGGAAACAAGTATTTATTAAGTGCCTAATGTGTGCCAGGAATTGTACTAAATTCTACAAATGTTGTCTGATTTAATCTTCACAACAACCCTGAGTAGTAGATGCTCTTATTATTCCCATTTTACAGATGAGGAAACAGGCAAAAAAAAAAGATTAAGTGGCTTGTCCATCGTAACACAGCTAATACTTTTTTGAGGCAGGATTTCTTTCTTTTCTTTCTTTACAAATCCATGATTCTATCTACTAGTTACCTAGCTATCACACATCATCATCATCATCACCATCATGTCACTATTAGTATTGTATTTAAAGAATAATTATTAAATTAAATAATAAATGTATTTTCTATTATTATCATTGGAAGAAACATCTAAATTGATGATATCACAAATCTATTTGAGTAACAACATAGTAGTGAAAGAACACAGCATTTAGAGTCAGAGGATTTGGGTTCTAATCCTGACTCGGCCATTGATTATCCATGTGACCTTAGGTCAGTCACTTCACCTTTAGGTCTCATGAGGAAGAGGTTGGAGTAGATGATGTCTATGATTTCTTCTAGCTTCAAATTCTTTAATCTATTGTCATGCAACACTCAGAAATGCTTTGTCTAGCATTGACCTGGACCTTGATTCTCCTCATTTCTTTTTCCCTGTTTCCCATTAGCTCTATATATGATGATTAAGAAATGGAGTGCAAGGCAAGAATGAAGATAAATGGCCTAGCTTGTCACTAATGAACAAAATTAACCAGGTAGCTTTAGTATAGACAATACTTTCTGCTTGAAAAATGAATTAAGGCCAACTGTGTACATCCCATATTCTCCAGGTTCATTACTTTGCTTTGGAAATTTTAAATTTGTGATGAAGTCCACCCAATAAGATAATGAGGAAATTCAACTGAAGTCATTTTCCTTAGGTCACAGAACAAGTCACTTAAATTTAAAAACCACAGACATAAATATTAGAGCCAGAAGACCTTACAGATCACTGGTGATTTAATGATAGAATTGTATTTTTATACAAAAGAGCAAAAGAAAGGTCATGTCAGTTGACCAAGTTAGTTGAACAAAACAAGAGATTGAGCTGTTGAATTGATAAACTGATAAAAATCACCCCAAAACAAGAAGTGGCTGAAAGGTGTTGCAAACACTGAGTGTGCATCCTTAATGAGTTAATTAATATTAATTTCTCCTCACCAAAGAAGCAGTTTTATGCCATTTTTAAGCATGGGTTGTATAATGATAGAAGGGGAATGTATCAAGGAGGAACATGCAATGGGAAGACCAAGAAGTCTGTTAACTTTGTTATCCCCAGGCATTTGGAGTGATGAGGGCAGGATCTTGCACTTCCTGTACCTATAAATGTTGATCTGCCTAAGGACTGCCCTTTGGTGGATCGCCTATTTCTTATAAGAATTGTAAATAAACCAACCTACTTCATACATTCCTAAGACCTTTTTATCTCTGCAGCATATTTCTAACAATTCAGTATAGTGGAAAATACACAAGCTTTCTTGTGAGAAGTCCTGGCTTCCATTCTGCTTCCTTCTAGCTGAGTGGACTCAAGTATGTTATGCTATCAGAGACTCAGTTTCCTTATCTTTAAAGTAGGAATAACACTTGCAATACCTATTTTTAATAGGGACCTAGTAGCCTTTGCAGTTTCAGGTGAGGGTTATTGGCAATGGCCACAAGCTTTGCTCTTTCTTCTCTGCCAGTGTTTCTAGTACTTCCTTGAGCTTTCTATATAATTTTTCCAGTCTTATCTCTAGAGTACTTCAGGAAGTGACATAGAAAGGCAGGAGACTCTAAGAATCAAACAAATGAATGAGCCTAAAGAAGTGTTTTTTTCTCTTTCTTAAGAAGTCAGAAAAAGGTACTGACTATATGGAAAAGAAGATGCAATATTGTAGAACGAGATATAATCAGGGCACTGTCACTGGCAAACAGAAATGCATTTTCTCACTATTAATAGGAAATCCTCTTTAATTTGGATTTGGGATTAGATCTCCATCACAGAGGTAAACACTTTTGGTAAGTATACACCTTGTTTTATTCTCTTTTGTTGTTGCTGTTTAATTGTTTTAGTCTTGTTTGACTTTGTGACTTCTGTAGGGTTTTCTTGGCAAAGATATTAGAGTGGTTTGCCATTTCCTTCTCCACCTCATTTTACAGATGAGGAAACTGAGGGTCAATGGTCACAGAACGTGTCTGAGATTTGAATTTGAGAAGATAAGTCTTCCTGACTCCAGATCCAATGCTCTATCCACTCTTTGAGAAATCTGCCCCTGCCTTATTTTGTGAATAAAAGCAGTTTTCTGTTATATTTTTCAAGAAATTTTGAATGATTTTAAGGTATTCATAGTAGACACCTCACTAGACAAGAACCTTAAAATAGTCTCTTACTTTAACAAATGAAATGCATTTTCATAATTAAAAAATCCAGTAAGTCCAACGTATCTTCTATATCTGTCAACTGCAAAAGGATAAAGATGTGGTTCACTGTAGTATATTACTTGTGAAAGCTGCTAATTTCCTAGTAATTTCCTGATTAAAGATACCACTGATTTGTGTATTGATGACTCTCACAGATACTGAGTAGATAATAAAGAAAAGTAGGCATTGTGATTGGCAGTTACTGATGTTTTTAAGAGTTGCTTTCAGGGGAATTAATATTTGACAGATTTAACTTTGAACTACTAATGGCTGATCTTTCGTTCCAGTCAATCAGTTCAAATACAGCTAACTATTCTATTGTGCAGCAGACATTTCTTGTCTTGTCAGTAAGGATAGCATTAAGAAATTTGATCAAATACTTTGCTGAAATCTATCTATATCTATCTGTATCTGTATCTAGAGCAGTGACTTCCAGCCCTTTCAAAGATAAGAATCGTTTTTTAACTTAAAACAATCTCATGGATCCCTATTTGATTTTAATTTGACTATTAATACTCATTGATTGAGAAACTACATTATTATAAAAAATTACTATAAAGTCAATACTATTTTAAAATAATTTTCATTTTATGAATGACAAAATACATCTGCTTCCATTTGACAAATATTAAGATAAGCCTGGACAATATTTCATTCCTTCTATGAGTTAGATTTGCTTTTTAAAAAATTGCATATGGATTTTCAGACTTCTTGTTATAACTCCCTATCTTAATATCATCACCAAGACCCCACCCTCCATACCCCAAGGGTCTACAATCCCTGAGATAGAAACCTTTGTTCTGGAAGGCATTCTTCTAAATTGCAACCAGGTACTAAAAATGCAGTCTCATTAAAGTACAAAGATTAGGATTAACCTTAATTTGCAGCCTATTTGTAGTTTCTGAGCCAAGGTTTGTCTCTTCTGGAGGGGAGATATGCATACTTTAGTACACACCCTTCTCCTCTGTAACCCCCAAATTCTACATAGTAGGTAACTTCACCTGTGAAAAAGGAAATTAAAAGCCAGTTTCCCAGGAACAAAACAAAAAACAACTGTATGTGAGGTTTTACTAAAACAATTTTTGTGTGTTTACATGTTTGATTAAGCTCAAAATATTCTAAAAACAAATTCTACTCATCGCAACTGAAGAATAATGGATATTGCATCAGCAAATAAAGATAAGGTTAAAATCAGGACTTAAAAATTATGTTCATTGCATGATCACATACTATAAAAGATTTGATTTAACTCCCACTAAAGAAAAGAACATAATTCTGTGAGCACATAAGGAGTAACATAACTTTGATTCATGATCTCAAACAGAATGCATATAATTTATAACTTCTCACTTTGAAAAATAAAAATCTTGTAGATTAACATTAAAACACTGAATATAATTCCAAAGAGAGATTTAGATAAGATATTTTCATCAACTCATCAATTAATACCAAGAAGTTTATGTGTATATGTGTGAGTGTGTGTGTATGTGTGTGTGGTTTATATTTAAAAGAACTCTTGCCCTCTTTTCTCTCTCATTAAAGTATCTTTTCTTGGGAAGATGAGATTGTTGAAGGCCAATGGGAAGAGTATAAGAAAAGAAAGAACTACATTTTCACTTAGAAGCTCAAAAATCTCAGAATTTTCTTTGCCTTTTCCACGTCTTCATTTTCCACTATGCATCATTTATCTTAAATTGGTGCATCAAAGTCCCTACTATTGTTCTTGCCTCAAGTCATTTTCATTCATGCTGTAAAAAAATAATTAAAATTTTTTCTGCCATTTTGATATCTTTACTGAGGTCCTATTCTAATCATAGATTAGCTAGATAATCATAGCTGGAAGAGACCTCAAATACACCAACCCCTTACCCAAATACACCCATCTGCCTAGTGGTCCCTTACTTATAGGAGCTTACCATATTGGCTCTAGATTTATTTTAGCACTACTGAATCTCAGAGCTCAAGGGATTAAATCATTTTCCAGTTTTCCAAAGACCCCACAGAGATTGAGTGATTTAAAGGTCAAATGACTTGCTTAAGGTCACACATGTAATAAATGTCAGAGAGAGATTTAAACAAAGGTCCTCTGCAGAACTAGACTGCTTTCCACTGTACCACACTGCCTAGGCTACCTCATTGTAACACTGAGTTACATGATACCTAATAATTAAGCTAAACTCATTTTTCAAAGGCATAAGTTTAACTATCTCGAGAAAGCTTAAAATAAAAACCAGGTAATAGATTATCTGTGGTGTCCAAGAATCACTTGAGGGAGGCTTGTCACTAGGTTGGCTGCAAAATTATGCAATAGACCATGTACTCCATTCATGGAAGGAATATAGATATTGACAATATCATAGATCCTTGATTTATTAAAGTTATGTCACCATTATGCTCATAAGCATCTTAGAATTTGCTATTCATTATTCACAGAATTAAGTCAAACCTTCTCAATCTGACTTGCAAAACCCTCTATATAATATGGGCTCACTAAACTCAGCTAACTTTATCTTCTACCATTTCATAATACAATTCAATTGACTAGAACAAGTATTAATTAGGCAACTACTATTTGCAGAGGAAATCAAAGATTACTCACAGCATCATAGATGTAGAACTGGAAGGGGCCTTAGAGATCACCTATTCTAACCCTTTCATTTTATAGATAAAGAAGCTGATGGTCAGAGAAACTATATGTCCTGCTCAGGGTCACACAAGTACAAAGAGGCAGAACCGAGATTTGGACCCAAATGCTTTATATTGAGGAAATGAGGATTTAAAAAAAAAAGAAAAAGCAAAAGCAAAAAACAAAAACTACTTAAAATGCACTAATCTAGACTGAGTAAATCCCAAACACCACTGAATATTTCAAACAGGTATTGAGTAGATAAGAAGAAACATAGTAATAGATAAAATTCTGCTAATGGTCAGGGATTGCATTTGATGGACTCATCAGTTATTCTAGCTGTTTCTCTCTATATATGCTCTTCTCTTCCCTCTAGGGAAGGAGCTCCTAATTTTCATTTGTTAAACATTTTTCTTGTTTCTTTTTGTTCTTTAATAACTGTACTTCAATGTAATTAATTTAATTGGTAATTTTATGCATTTATTTGTTATTTGGGGTTCATGGGGCAGAATAAAGATGGCAGATTAGGGGCAACTATCCAGCCGAACTCTCCCAATAGTCCCCTCCAAACAACTTTAAAATATAGCTTCCATTCAAATTTTGGAACAGCAGAGCCAACAAAAAATAGAGGTCAGATATTTTTCCAGCCTAATAAAACTTCAGAATTAGGCAGGACAAGTTTGTAATATTAGGATGGGAGTTTGATATAAAAGCCCACACATGGGATGGGGGCAAATTTGAGTTGGGATGGAGGAGAAGGGCAACAGCAGCTTCAGCAGTGATAACAGCAGCTTTGGAAGGTCTTAGACCAAAGATAGTAAGGGAGTCAGACAATTGGACAGAAAAGAGATTGATTACAGGAGACTCTTTGCCAGCACTGAGTATAGCTGACACTGCTTAGCAACTCTATTGTCCATATGCAGTTCTGGGTTCCAGGTCCAAAGCAGATAAGCACTGGTGGTCAGTCACAATGAAGTATGAGGGAGGATCGGTGACTCTTCCTTGTGAAGACCAGAATGCTACCAGGAAAGCAGTGACCATACTGCTCCCTGAATGATATCACCTTGGAAGCATTGAAAACTTGCAGACTCCTAGAACTAGCTCTGAAAATAGCAATATTAAAAAGTCTGATGTTTGGGACACCCCTAATTGAGCAGAATCCAACTCTAACATAAAGTTAAAAGCCAAAAAATAGACTGAAAAAAATGAACAAACAGCAACAAAATTTGACCATAGAAAGCTATCACGACAAAGAAAATCAATATACAAACTCAGAAGAAGACAACAATATGAAAATAGCTATAAAAAAGAAAAATGATAGTTCCATCTAAGCCAAATGAGAATTCCTAGAAGAGTTAAAGAAAGATAAGAGTAGTATAGGAAAAATTGAGAAAAGAAATGAAAGAGGTGCAAAAAAATTATTAAAAGAGGATTAATTGCTCGGTAAAAAAAAAAAAGGCACAAAAATACAGAAGAAAAATTACAAATCTTAAAAAAAAAAACCACAGGATTGACTTAATGGTAAAATAGGCACCAAAATTCACAGAAGAAAAGAACTCCTTGAAAAACAACATTGGTCAAATGGGAGAAGAGGTACAAAACCTTACTTCAGAACATAAATTTTTTTTTGTTTTGTTTTTATTTATTTATTTTTTTATTTGCAAAACATATGTATGGGTAATTCTTCAACATTAACCCTTACAAAGCTTTCTGTTACAAATTTTTCCTCCCTACTTCCTACCCCTCCCCTAGATGGCAGGATATCTACTACATGTTAATTATCTTAAAATACTTGACAAATCGAATATATGTATACATATTTCCAAACTTATCATTGTTGTGCAAGAAAAATCGTATCTACAAGAAAGAAAAATCAGATAAAGGAAACACAATGCAAGCAAACATCAATTGAGAGCATGAAAATGTTATGTTGTGGTACACATTTCACATCCCTCTCTCTGGGTGTATATGGCTTTCTTCAATGAACAATTGGAACTGGTTTGAAACATTACATTGTTGAAGAGAGCCATGTCCATCAGAATTGATCGTCATATAGTATTGTTGTTGCCGTGCATAATGATCTCCTGGTTCTGCTCATTTCACTTAGCATCAGTTCATGCAAGTCTCTCCAAGCTTCTCTGAAATCGTCCTGCTGGTCGTTTCTTACAGAGCAATAATATTCCATAATATTTATATACCATAATTTATTCAGCCATTCTCCAATTGAAGGGCATCTATTCAGTTTCCAGTTTCTAGCCACTACAAAAAGGGCTGCCACAAACATTCTTGCACATGTGGGGCCCTTTCCTTCCTTTATGATTTCTTTGGGATATAAGCCCAATAGAAACACTGCTGGGTCAAAGGGTATGCACAGTTTGATAACTTTTTGAGCATAGCTCCAAATTGCTCTCCAGAATGGCTGGATCCGTTCACACAGAACATAATTTCTTAAAAAAAAATTTTTTTTAAATGGAATTGGGGGTCAGCTAGGTTACACATCAGATAGAACACTTGTCCTGAAGTCTGGAGAACCTGAGTTCAAATCTGGTCTCAGACACTTGACATGTAATACCTGTGTGACCCTAAGCAAGTCATTTAACCCCAACTGCTTCAGAAAAAAAAAAGAAAGAAAGAAAGAAAGAAAGAAAGAAAGAAAGAAAGAAAAGAAAAGAAAAGAAAAGAAAAGAAAAGAAAAGAAAAGAAAAGAAATAGTGGGAAATGAGAAAGAGAGCACATTCAGGGAGGCAGTGGTTAAAAGCAAAATGAACTTTTTTTTTTCTATTAAATGAAATGGTTTTTTTTTATTAAAGCTTTTTATTTGTATAACATATGTATGGGTAGTTCCCCAGCATTGATCTTTACAAAGCTTTCCATTACAAATTTTACCCCCAGTCCCCTCCTCTCCCCTAGATGGCAGGAAGTCCACTACATATTAATAATGTTGAAATGCTTGAGAAGTTATGCAAGAAAAATCCTATCTACAAGAAAAAAAAAAGAAAAACAGAGAAAGGCAAGCAAATATCAATAGAGATCATGAAAATGCTACGTTGTGGTCCATATTTCATATCCCTCTCTCTGGGTGTATATGGCTTTCTTCAGTGAACAATTGGAACTGGTTTGAGACAATTCTTTGTTGCAGAGAGCCATGTCCATCAGAATTGATCATCATGTAATACTTTTGTTGCTGTGTATGATGATCTCCTGGTTGTGCTTGTTTCACTCAGCATCAGTTCATGCAAGTCCCTCTAGGCCTCTCTGAAATCGTCCTGCTGGTCGTTTCTTACAGAGCAATAATATTCCATAACATTCATATACCATAATTTATTCAGCCACTCTCCAATTGTTGGGCATCCCTTCGGCTTCCAGTTTCTAGCCACTACAAAAAGGGCTGCCACAAACATTCTTGCACATGTGGGTCCCTTTCCCTCCTCTAAGATCTCTTTGGGATAAAGGCCCAATAGAAACACTGCTGGGTCAAAGGGTATGCACAGTTTGACAACTTTTTGAGCATAGCTCCAAATTGCTCTCCAGAATGGTTGGATCCGTTCACAGTTCCACCAACAATGTATTAGTGTCCCAGGCTTCCCACATCCACTCCAACATTCATCTTTATCTTTTCCTGTCATTTTAGCCAATCTGATAGGTGTGTAGTGGTACCTCAGAGTTGTGTTAATTTGCATTTCTCTGATCAGTAGTGATTTGGAGCATCTTTTCATATGATTATAAATAGTTTTAATTTCATCATCTGAAAATTGTCTGTTCATATCCCTTGACCACTTATCTATTGAAAAGTGGCTTGAATTCTTATATATATGAGAGAATTCTCTATATATTTTAGAAATGAGGCCTTTATCAGAACCATTAAATGTAAAGATGATTTCCCAATTTGATGCTTCCCTCCTAATCTTGTCTGCATTTGTTTTATTTATACAGAAACTTTTTAACTTAATATAATCAAAATTATCCATCTGGTGTTCAATTAGGAGTTCCAGGTCTTCTTTGGACATAAATTTATTCCATCTCCACAGGTCTGAGAGATAAACTATATTACGTTCCTCTAACTTGCTTACAAAGTCCCTCTTTATATCTAGATGATGAAGCAAAATGAACTTTTGAGGAGGGACTGGATAAATAAGAGAGAAAGGAAGAAACAAAAAATAATGGGATAAAGGGAATCTTTCCATTAGTTAGTAATCATAATTGTGAATGGGAATGGGATGGGCTCACTCATTAAATGGAAACTGACAGCAGAATGGATAAGAAACAAGAATCAAATGATATGTTGTTTATGAGAGACATCCCTGAAATAGAAAGATATACACAGAATTAAAATATAAAACTAGAGCAGAATCTGATGTGTTTCAATTGAAGTTTTAAAAAAGGCAGTGGTAATAATCATGATTTCATACAAAACAAAAACAAAACTAGTGAAAAGAGATAATTAGGGAAACTACATTTTGCTAAAGTATACCATAGAAAATGAAGTAATATCAAAAAAATTTTACAGCAAGATTCTCTGATAAAGACTTCATTTCCCAAATACATGCTGAATATAAAACTGTCATATTTATAAAAAATAAGTCATTTCCCAATTAATAAATGGTCATAGAATACAAACAGGAAGTTTTCAGATGAAGAAATCAAAGCTATCTGTAGCATATTAAAAATGCCCTAAATCATTATTGATTAGAGAAATGCAAATTAAAACAACTCTGAGGTACAAGCTCATACCTATCAGAAATGACAAATGCTGGAGGGGATGAGGAAAAAATAGATACAGTAATGAATTGCTGGTGGGGTAGTGAACTATACAAACCATTGTGGGAAATAATTTGGAACTATTCCCAAAAGGCTATAAAACTGTGCAGACTCTTTGATCCAGCAATACCACTACTAGGTCTATATCCTAAAGAGATCAAAGAAAAAGAAAAGGACCTTTTAAGTATTTATAACAACTTTTTTGTGATTGTAAAGAATTGGAAATAAAGATGTTCATCAATTGGGAATGGATGAACAAGTCATGGCATATGATTGTGATGGAATACTATTGTGCTGTAAGAAATGATGATGAGGGTGGTTTCAGAAAAAAAAAAAACATGGCAAAGACTTGATGCAATGTGAAGTGTGAAGAAATGGAAGACCATTGTATAGTAATAGCAATATTGTAATGATAATTTATTGTGAAAGATTAGGCTATTCTAATCAGTATAATGATCCAAGACAACTGCAAAGGACTCAAGATGAAAAAATGCACTTTACCTCCAGAGAAAGAATGATGAATTGTAGGTGCAAACTGGAATGCAATTTTCTCATTCTTTATTTTTCTTGCTTTAAAAAAATAGATAATATGGAAAAGTTTTATATGATTTCACAAGTATAACAGATATATCACTTGCCTTCTCAGGGTATATGGAAAAGATGGAAGGGAGGAAGAGAAATTGGAATTCAAAATTTGAAAAGAAAAAAAGTTAAAAATAAATAATAATTTTTAAAATAAAAAATTAAAGAAATTATTTTCAAGTCACATCAGATTCCCTAAGGGGTGCATATCACAAATAATCTTGCTCTCTGTAATAATTCTACAATTGCTGTTATTCAGTTGTTTGGTCGTATCCAACTCTTCATGACTCTATTAGACCTTGACACATCAAACCCTTCTATTCTCTACTATTTTCCAAAGTCTGTCCAAGTTCATGTTTGTTGCTTCTATGACACTATCTATCCATCTCACCCTCTGTCATCTTCTCCTTTTACTTTCAATATTTTTAACATCGGTTCTTTTCTAATTAGTCCTATCGTCTCATTATGTGGCCAAAGTATCTATCTAACCTTCAGCTTCTGTATTTTTTTCTTTCAAAGAAAAGTCTGAATTAATTGCTTTAAGTAATGATTGATTTGATCTCTTTGCTAAACCAGATCTCAAAAGTCTGCTATAGCACCACAATCAAAAATGTCAATTCTGAAACATTTAGTTTTTGTTACAGTCCACCTCTCACAGACATACATATTACTGGAAAAATTGTAACTTTTTCTATATAGACCTTTGCTGACAAGGTAAGTTCTTTACTTTTTAGTATGTTCTCCAGATTTGCTATCCTGATCCTTCCAAGGGCAAGTATCTTACTTTCATGGCTACAGTTGCAGTCTGCAGTGATCCTTGAACCCCAAAATGTAAAATCTGACAGTTTTCATTTCTTTTCCTTCTATTTGCCAGCTTTTACACTCTCCTCTTTCACTTTCCTCAAGAGGCCTCTTAATTCTTCACTTTCTCTTCTTAGAGTGGTATCATCTGAATACCTGGGGTTATTTATATTATCCCCAGCATACTTATTTCGAGCTTTTTATTCATCCAACCTGGCATTTCACATGATGTACTCTTCTTATAAGTTAAATAAAGTAACAATATATAGCCTTGTCATTCTCATTTCCCAACCTTAAACCAATTACTTGTTCTGTGTTCTGTGTTCTAATTGTTGCTTCTTAGCCCACAAACGTTACTCAGAAGACAAGTAAGATAATTTGGTACTTCTACTCTTTGAGGACTTGCCATATTTTGTGGTGATATACACAGTCAAAGCCTTTAGTATAATCAATGAAGCAGAAGCAGATTTTTTTCTGGAACTCCCTTGCTTTCTCCATAATCCAGTAAATGTTGGCAAATTCATCTCTAGCTCCTGCTTCTTTAAAAACCAGTCTATTCTTTTTGGTTCATATATCACTGAAGCCTAGCTTGCAGAATCTTAAGAATAACCTTGTTGGTGTGTGAAATAAGACCAGTTGTTTAGGAATTTGAATATTCCTTGGCATTGCCTTTCTTAAGAATTGAATGTCTGTAAATTGATATTTTCCAACTGAATGGCCACTGTTAAGTTTTCCAAGTTTGCTGGCATATTGAGTGTAGTACTTTAATAGCACCATTTTTTAAATATGTATATATGTTTATACAGTTATCTTGCTGTACAGGGAAAAAAAAAACAACAACAACCTGAGAAGGAAAACATAATGCAAACAAACATCAATAGAGAAGGTGAAAATGCTAGGTTGTGGTCCAGACTCAGATCCCACAGGCCGCTCCCTGGGTGTATATGGCTTTCTTCCTTACTGAAAAACTGGAACTGGTTTGAAACATCTTATTGTTGAAGAGAACCATGTCCTTCAAAATTGATCATCATATAGTCTTGTTGTTGCTGTGTATGATGATTTCCTGGTTCTGCTCATTTCACTCAGCATCAGTTCATACAAGTCTCTCCAGGCCTCTCTGAAATCATCCTGCTGGTCGTTTCTCACAGAACAATAATATTCCATGACATTCATATACCATAATTTATTCAGCCACTCTCTAATTGATGGGCATCCATTCAGTTTCTAGTTTCTAGTCACTACAAAAAGAGCTGCCACAAACATTCTTGCACATGTGGAGCCCTTTCCTTCCTTTATGATTTCTTTTGGATACAAGCCCAATAGAAACACTGCTGGGTCAAGGGGTATGCATAGTTTGATAACTTTTTGAGCATAGCTCCAAATTGCTCTCCAGAATGGTTTGATCCATTCACAGCTCTACCAACAATGCATCAGTGTCCCAGTCTTCCCACATCCCCTCCAACATTCATCTTTATCTTTTCCTGTCATTTTAGCCAATCTGACAGGTGTGTAGTGGTACCTCAGAGTTGTTTTAATTTGCATTTCTCTGATCAATAGTGATTTGGAGCACCTTTTCATATGACTAGAAATGGTTTTAATGTCATCATCTGAAAATTGTCTGTTCATATCCTTTGACCATTTATCTATTAGAGAATGGCTTGAATTCTTATAAATATGAGACAATTCTCTATATATTTTAGAGATGAGACCTTTATCAGAACCCTTAAATGTAAAGATGATTTCCCAATTTATTGTTTCCCTCCTAATATTGACTGCATTGGTTTTGTTTGTACAAAACTTTTTAACTTAATGTAGTCAAAATTATCTATCTGGTGTTCAATTAAGAGTTCCAGTTCTTCTTTGGACATAAATTTATTCCATCTCCACAGGTCTTAGAGGTAAACTATACTATGTTCCTCTAATTTATTTATAATATCACTCTTTATATCCAGATCATGAACCCATTTAGATCTTATCTTGGTATGTGGTGTTAGATGTGGGTCAAGCCCTAATTCCTTCCACACTAGTTTCCAATTTTCCCAGCAGTTTTGGTCAAATAGTGAATACTTATCCCAGAAGCTGGGATCTTTGGGTCTGCTGGTTGTTTCTTACAGAACAATAATATTCCATAACATTCATATACTATAATTTATTCAGCCATTCTCCAATTGATGGGCATCCATTCAGTTTCCAGTTTGTAGCCACTACAAAAAGGGCTGCCACAAACATTTTTGCACATGTGGGTCCTTTTCCTCCTTTAAGATCTCTTTGGGATATAGGCCCAATAGAAACACTGCTGGGTCAAAGGATATGCACAGTTTGATAACTTTTTCAGCACAGTTCCAAATTGTTCTCTAGAATGGCTGGATCTGTTCACAGTTCCATCAACAATGTATCAGTGTCCCAGTTTTCCTACATCCCCTCCGACATTCATCATTATCTTTTCTTGTCACCTTAGCCAGTCTGACAGGTGTGTGTGTAGTGGTATCTCAGAGTTGTCTTAATTTGCATTTCTCTGATCAATAGTGATTTGGAGCACCTTTTCATATGACTAGAAATAGTTTTAATTTCATCATCTGAAAACTGTCTGTTCATATCTTTTAACCGTTTATCGATTGGATAAATATGAGATAATTCTCTATATATTTTAGAAATGAGGCCTTTATCAGAACCCTTAAATGTAAAGATGATTTCCAAATTTGTTGCTTCCCTCCTAATCTTGTCTGCATTAGTTTTGTTTATACAAAAACTTTTTTAATATAATCTAAATTATCTATCTGGTGTTCAATTAAAAGTTCCAGTTCTTCTTTGGACACAAATTCCTTTCTTCTCCACAGGTCTGAGAGGTAAACTATCCTATGTCCCTCTAATTTGCTTATAATATCACTCTTTTTATCTAAATCATGAACTCATTTAGATCTTATCTTGGTATGTGGTATTAGGTATGGGTCAAGCCCAAATTACTTCCATACTAGTTTCCAATTTTCCCAGCAGTTTTTGTCAAATACTGAGTACTTATCCCAAAAGCTGGGGTCTTTGGGTTTCTCAAACATTAGACTGCTATAGTTATTGCCTGGTTTGTCTGGTGATCATATCCTATTCCATTGATCAACTACTCTATTTCTTAGTCAGTACCAAATGGTTTTGTTGACCGCTGCTTTATAATATAGTTTTAGATCTGGCATAGCAAAGCCTCCCTCACCTCATCAGCCTTTTTTTTTCATTAATTCCCTTGAAATCCTTGACCTTTTGTTCTTCCAAATGAACTTTGCTACTATTTTTTCTAGATCTATAAAATAATTTCTTGGGAGTTTGATTGGTATGGCACTAAATAAGTAAATTAGGTTGGGTAGCATTGTCATTTTTATTATATTCGTTCGACCTACCCATGAGCACTTGATGTTTTTCCAATTGACTAAGTCTGACTTTATTTGTGTGGAAAGTGTTTTGTAGTTTAATTCGTATAGTTCCTGACTTTTTCTTGGCAGATAGATTCCCAAGTATTTTATGCTATCATCCGTTATTCTGAATGGAATTTCTTTTTGTATCTCTTGTTGCTGAACTTTGTTGGTAATATATAAAAATGCTGATGATTTATGTGGATTTATTTTGTATCCTGCAACTTTGCTAAAGTTGTGAATTGTTTCTAGCAGGTTTTTAGTTGAGTCTCTAAGGTTCTCTAAGTATACCATCATGTCATCTGCAAAGAGTGATAATTTGGTTTCCTCATTACCTACTCTAATTCCTTTAATCTCTTTTTCTTCTTTTATTGCTAAAGCTAACATTTCTAATACAATATTAAATAGTAATGGTGACAGTGGGCACTCTTGTTTCACTCCTGATCTTATGGGGAATGGTTCTAGTTTATCCCCATTACATATGCTTGTTGATGGTTTTAAAAAGATGCTACTGATCATTTTAAGGAAAAGCCCATTTATTCCTATACTCTGTAGTGTTTTTAATAGGAATGGGTGGTTGGATTTTATCAAATGCTTTTTCTGAATCTATTCAGATAATCATATGATTTTTGTTAGTTTGGTTATTAATATAATTGATTATGCTGATAGTTTTCCTAATATTGAACCAGCCCTGCATTCCTGCTATAAATCCTACTAGTGGCTATAGTGTATTATCCTGGAGATGACTTTCTGTAATCTTATTGCTAATATCTTATTTAAGATTTTTACATGAATATTCATTAGGGAAATTAGTCTATAGTTTTCTTTCTCTGTTTTCACCCTACCTGGTTTAGCTATCAGCACTATATCAGTATCATAGAAGGAATTTTGTAGTATACCTTCTTTCCCCATTTTTCAAATAGTTTATATAGCATTGGGATTAATTGTTCTTTGAATGTTTGGTAGAATTCACATGTAAATCCATCTGGCCCTGGAGATTTTTTCTTAGGGAGTTGATTAATAGATTGTTCTATTTCTTTTTCTAAAATGGGGCTATTTAAATAATTTATTTCCTCTTCTGTTAACTTGGGCAGTCTATATTTTGTAGATATTCCTCCATTTCATTTAGATTATCAAATTTGTTGGCATAAAGTTGGGCAAAGTAATTCCTAATTATTGCTCTAATTTCCTTTTCATTGGTGGAAAGTTCTCCCTTATCATTTCTGAGACTAACAATTTTATTTTCCTCTTTCCTTTTTCAAATCAAATTAACTAAGAGCTTATCAATTTTGTTTTTTTTTTCATAAAACCAACTTAGTTTTATTTATTAATTCAATAGTTTTCTTATTTTCAATTTTATTAATCTCCCTTTTTATTTTCATAATTTCCAATTTGGCATTTAATTGAAGGTTTTAAATTTGTTCTTTTTCTAGCTTTTTTTAATAGTAAGCCCAATTCATTGATCTTATTTTTCTTTATTTTATGCAAGTAAGCATCTAGAGATATAAAATTACCCCTCATAACCGCTTTGGCTGTATCCCACAAATTTTGGTATGTTGTCTCCTTATTGTCATTCTCCTGGATGAAATCATTGATTGTGTCTATGATTTGCTCTTTCACCCATTCTTTCTTTAGGATTAGATTATTTAATTTCCAATTAACTTTTGGTCTATTTTCTCCTGGCCTTATATTACATGTGATTTTTATTTCATCATGATCTGAAAAAGATACATTTAGTATTTCTGCCTTTCTGCATTTGATTTTGAGGCTTTTATGCCCTAACACATGGTCAATTTTTGTGTACATTCCATGAATCGCAGAGGAAAAAGTAAACTCCCTTCTTCAATTCAATTTTCTCCAAAGATCTATCATACCTAACTTTTCTAACATTTTGTTTACTTTCCTAACTTCTTTATTATTTATTTTGTGGTTTGATTTATCTAATTCTGAGAGAGCAAAGTTGAGATTCCCCCACTAGTATAGTTTTACTGTCTAATAACACCATTTTTTAGGGTTTTAAATAACTCAGCTGGAATTCCGTCATCTTCACTAGACTTTTTGTTAACAATGCTTGCTAAGGTCCACTTCACTTCATTCTCTAGAAATATTTGGTTCTAGGTCAGTTACTACACCATCATAATTATTGGTGATGTTCAGATCTTTTCTGTATATTCTTGCCATCTCTTCTTAATCTCTTCTATTTCTGTTAAGTTCCTATCATTTTTGTCTTTTATCATGTCCATTTTTGCAGGAAACATTTTCTTGATATCTCTAATTTTTTGAAGGGATTTTGTCTTTCCCATTTTATTTTTTCCCCTCTATTTCTTTGCATTATTTATTTGGGAAAACCCTTTTTTTCTTTTCTGTTCTCTAGAATTTTACATTCAACTGGTTATATCTTTTCCTTTTCCTTGAAAAATATACTGAAGTGGCTTGCCATTTTTTTTCTCCAGCAAATCACCTTTTGTCAGAAATTTTCCCTATGAGCTTTTCATCTTGTGTACCTCTGCATGGCACAGTTCATAGTTTCACTGAATTACACAAGCCCCTTCACCATGACATAGCAGTGATTCATGAAGGGAGGTCTACCATAGGCTACTCCAAGGGAAGGGATATGAGATAAGATGAAATAAGATGAGATCCAGATTATGGATGGTCTGGAATGGAAAGATTAGGTGTTTATATTTTCATTGGCAGTCAATGGGGAGCCCCCAAAGGTTTTAGAGTAGACAAGTAACATGACAAATGTACCATACTTTGAGAGTATATGCAAATGTCACTATTTTTTCCTCTGAACATAACATACAGACTTATCTTTGTTCTTGTTTCTTTTCTCTGGAATGCCCTTCTCCTCCCTTCCACCTGCCCAAATCTTACTCACTCTGATGGTCCCAGCTCTATTCCTTCAGTAAAGGCTTTACCTACCAAATTTAACTAATCCTGATGGTCTCCTTTCCTGAAACCTACAGAGAGACAGTTCTTCCACTTTATCACTCTTTTGATAACAATGGTTGATGTTAACATAGCGTTTTGAAGTTTTCATATACCATCTCATTTCATCCTTACAACAACCCCATGGAGTAGGTACCACTTGTGTCATTATCTCCAAGGAGAAATGGAGGATCAGAAGGGCTAAGGGATTTTCCTATAGCCATGCTGCTAGAATCTTGGTCATTACTTAATTCTGTCTCCTCAGTTAGAGTATAAACTCCTGGCTGACAGGAATTCTGGTTCATATATTTTTTGTATGTCCCTCAGTCCTGCAGAGTACTATGCTGAGGCAGCTAAGTGTCTCAATGGACAGAGGATTTGGCCAGGAATCAGGAAGACTTGAGTTCAAATGGGACCTCAGACACTTATTAGCTATATGTCCTGGGCAAGTCACTTAAGCTCTGCTTGACTCAGTTTCCCCAAGTATAAAATGAGAATCATGATAGAACCTACCTTCCAGGGTTGTTATGAAAATCCACTGAAATAATGTGTAAAGTACTCAGCATAATGCCCAACAGAGTAGGTGCTTAATAAATGCTTGTTCCCTTCCTCCCTTATGCATATCAGGAGCACTCTGCTATGTATTGAAGAAAAAAATCTGTTGAATAAATTAAAAGTTAGGGTGAAAGAGAGTCATTTCTCACCCCCCTTCCTGAGGACAAGACTGGCAATATATGTGTGAAAGAGAATGATTTTTTATTCAAATGTATGAGTACTAAGGTAAGCTGAAAGGATCCTTAATCATGGCCAATAATTATTATTTCTGTAATAGCAATTACACAAGTGGAATTGGTAATGATACTTGGCCTTCAGGATAGGCTTGTACAATTGCCCTATGGATCTAGTGCCTTTTATACAAAATTCTCAGGGTACTTAATTGGAGAAGTACCATAAGCAAAAAGAAAAAAGTCTGTGTGAATGAATAATTTCACATTTAAGGCTTGTATGATAATAACCAAAGACTTAAGTCTGTAAAACAGCTTAGTAATAAGAAAATAATTGCACAAGAAAAAAATGCCTTCAAAAGAATTTTAAATTCCTTGCAGAAGAGAAATTACATAAATACTTGGCACACAGACTTGCCAGAAAATCTAAACTTGTGAATGTGTAACTCACTACAAACTTTTGGGCTCTGGTTTATGTAAATTGCAAGATTTGGGGGGTAATTTGAATAAAATGTAGATAATAATCTGTATGTTTCTGTTTTCCAATATAAGTTTGAAGAAGAGATATCTTCTTCCTCTTTGCTCCTTTTCCATTTTCCTTATGTGTTGCCTTCCCTGTTAGAATATAAGCTCCTCAAGGACAGGGATTGTTTTTCATTTTGTTTGTATTTGTATTCCTAGTATATAGCAGTGCCTGGTACATAGTAAGCACTTAATAAATGCTTATTGATTGATTGACATATATTCCTGCAAGAATTCCCACTATGATATCTAGAACTCTTCTTGAAAAAAATTCCAATAAGGAGAAAGTCAATACTTCCTAAGACAATCCAATTTTCCTTTTGAATTATTCTAATCAAGGTTTTTCCTAACATAAAATCTAAAATGGCCTCTTTGTGGCCTCAGTCTATTGCTCCTGGTTCTGTCCTCTGGGGTCAAGAGTACAAATCTAATCCTTCTTTCAAATGATAATACTTCAAATATTTGAAGACAGATAAAGTGCCTCAGTTGATAGGTCTGAAGTGGGGAAGATTCTTCTTCATAAGTTCGAATCCAGTCTCAGATACTTAGTTAATGTGACCCTGGGCAAGTCACTTATCCTGGTTTGCCTCATTTTCCTTATTTGTAAAATGAGGTGGAGAAGGAAATGGCAAAGTACTCTAGCATCTTTCCGAAGAAAACCCCAAAATGGGATCATGAAGAGTTGGGCATGACTGAACTATAATAATGTATATATGTATATATGTATGCATACATACATAAATTTGCATCAGAATGACTGACATTATTTCACACCTACCAAATTAGCAATGGTGGCAAAAGATGGAATTAGCCGATATTGAAAGAACTAGAACTAGGATAAACCTTTTGGAAGGTCTCATATATGCCAAAGTATTCATAGCAGTGCTTTTTATGACAGCAAAGAACTAGAAACATAAGAAATGCCACCAATTAGAAAATGGCTAAACAAATTGTGCTATGTAAATTTAATGACATATTATCCACAGTAAATGATTAATATGAAAAATTTAGATAAGCATAGGAAGATTTTAATGAATTGATGATGAACAAAATAAATAGAACCAAGCAAGTAATATATGCAATGACTCCAAAAACTGAATCCTGTGTCATTATAATGATCAAGTTTAGGTCTGGAAAATATGCCTTCCATCCTTCTTTGCAGAGGTATTGAACTATGAAAAGGGATCATTACATATACTATCAGACTCAATTGATGAGTTGATTAGATTTGCTGAATTTCATTTTTTCTCTTAAAAAAAAGTCTTTGTTACATGGGATGGCTTGCTAGTAGGAAAAGAAAGGGCATATTGAAAACAAAGGCTATGTAAATTTAAAAAAAAATCAACAAATCTAAAAAGAGAAAAATATGTTTTATTAGGATCTTTAAATTTCTCATTCTCACCAAATTAATCCTTATTTTGTTGGGAAAATAAGCAAAAACATTTGAAACAGAAACTTTGTTTGACAATGTATGGCATTCAGCATTTTATTTTAGAATTGTCCCAGTTTTATGTAATGAGAAAGAATTCTTCGCTTTTTTTTTCAGTCACTTCAAATTCAACTACTTTTTAGGGATCTTTCATTTACTCTGAGCCTAGAAAACTCAGCCTGTACTGTTTATTTGTTTCTGAATCAGTTCATGAATATTTTCCCATGTTTCTACAATTATTCATATTTGTTATTTCTTACTGCAAAGTAATATACCATATATGTGTATGTGTGTGTGTGTGTGTGTGTGTGTGTGTGTGTATACCCCAGATGAGTATCCACTTACAAGAATTGATCATTAAATTTTCATTTTGAGCTTTTACACCTCAGACCTCAAGTTTTACATCAGGGCTTGATTTGTTGTTTTGTTTATCATTTAGAACCAAGAAAATGATGAAGAAAATGTTATTAATACAAATTAACCTTAGAAGTATATTATGCATATATACTCCCACACCTTGGAAGCCAGATTCCTTAACTTTCTGCATCTTGTGTCTCTTCTAAACTAATTCAATTCTGCTTTGCTCATAGAACATAGCATCTCCTCTAATGAATGTAACACTGTGCTGAGTGGTTCTGTGCAAGTGTCTCCCATCTCATATAATAAATTCTAAAGTTCTTAAGAGAGATCTTAAGAGGGTCTTTGTATCACCTTTCCTGACCCCCTTATGAGTGCTTGCCCTGTGTGAGGTCTCCACAAAATAGTCTTTTTGGCAAGCGTACATTTGGCATTTGAACAATGTTCAGGATGACTGGACCAATTCACAGCTCCACTAACAGCGTATTGGTGTGCCCACCTTATCATATATAGCCCCTCCAAAAGTAACTATCCTCATTTCTTTCCATCTTTACAAACATCGTGGTTGCAGAAGATGGAAAAAAACTAAATCTATGAAGAATTTGGTAAAACTCTTCCAATTAAATCAGCAAATTCTTTCTCATTGACTTAGATGTTGAGGGAGCAACAAATGAGAATAACAAAAAGATAAATCTGTATCAGAAATAAGTAAGTGGTGAGGCTAAAGGCTTGTTGACAGCATAGTATCTTCATGAGTTTATATTGTGAGTACACTTATTAAAAAAAAGATTTGGTAGTCATTAAATATGGTGAGTACCTAAATAAAATACATAAAAATTAATTTAATTTATTTTAATAGACAGGAATCAATTCATTATTTATAGGGCAATTATTTCTAAATCAGCTACATGTGTACAGTCAGACTTATTAGAGCAAAGATCAAAATTAGCATGAAGGAAGAAGCATTCATTTAGATTAAAAAAAAAAAGGTGGCATGTACTTGAAACCATTCAAACTTAAGCTATTCAAGCAAGTTATTGATAGTGAAAATTGAATAATGAGCAGTATAAATGCTATTGATTGATTATAATAATTTTATAGAGATTTAATTGCTATAAAATGTAGCAACTATATATCAATTACCATAACAAGGAAATCTAATAAGCATTTGAGTCAAGTTCCAAAAAGATCTTGGCATGTTAGAAAATTAAACTGAATCTAATGAGATGAAATTCAATAGGAATAAGTGTATAGGCTTAGAGGTAGAAAGTTAGACTCCAGAGGCCTTCTCATTTAATTTCTGCATATTATAGATGAGAAATATGTAGCCCAAACATGCCAGAAGCAGAATTTGAACCAAGGATTTCTATTTCTGGGCAACTAGGTGGCACAGTGGCTAGAGTGCTTGGGATGCTGTCAGGAGAACTTGATTTAAAATCTAACTTCAGATCCTTAATAGTTGTGTGACCTAGGGTGAGTCACTTATTCACAGCCTGCCTCAATTTCCTCAACTGTAAAATGGAGATGAAAAAAGAACAAGATAATATCTTCAAATCATTTAACACAGTGTCTGACACATACTGTTTCCTTTTTGTTTCCTTTTCCTTTTCTTCTTTCCAGAATTATTTTTCTTTCCACTGTTTCATAATACCTTTTACATTTTAGTATCAAAACACTAATTTATGAGCACAAGATTGCGATAATGGGAGTGGGAAGGAACGTATGAATAGACAGATTGTTTGATAAGGATCTGTGGAATTTTAAGGACATTAAGCTGAATATGAGCCAACGTGCTCTTGTAGTCAATAAAATGATCAGCCTTGGACTGTGTCAAGATGGGCATAGGAACTAAGAAGTGGCGTTATTGGTGTCCTCTGTCTTATTCAGCTCACATCTGTAATGTGGTGCTTAAATCCAGGATTCACAATTTTGGAAGGATGTTTCTAAACAGGATAATATCCAGAATGGGATCTCTTAAAATATTGCCTTCTTGGGCAGTTTGGAGAAACCTATGGAGCTCTTCTCAATAATGGTTCTGAATGCATAAAAGAAAATCACTAGGATTGAAAAGAAGGCAAAATTCCAATAGCCTTGTGATGGAAAGTGCTACTTACATCCAGAGAAAAAACTCTGGAGACTGAATGTGGATCAAAGCATAGTATTTTCACCTTTTTGTTGTTGTTTGTTTGCTTCCCCCCCCTTTCTCATGGTTTTTCCCCCTTTTGACCTGATTTTTCTTGTGCAGCATGACAAATATGGAAATGTCTAGAAGAATTGCACATGTTTAACTTATATTACATTGCTTGCTGTTTCGGGGAGGGGGAAGGAAGAAAAAGGGAGAAAAACTTGGAACACAAGATTTTGCAAAGGTATATGTTGAAAACTATCTTTGCATCTATTTGAAAAAAATACAATTTTTTTAAAAAAGGAAGCCAATTATATTGAAATTATTATTAAAAAATTTTTTCATCCAAATTCACAGACCCCCTTGAAATCTATGAGTCCAGTTTAAGAACCTCTGATCTAGGGGAAGGAACTCAGAATGGTAAAAAGATTTGAATCTATCTGCCATATGAGGACTGATGGAAGGATCAAGAGCTATTATTTGTGGAGACAGAAAGATGTATAGAAGGGCATAGTTACTGTCTTCCAGTTTGAATGGCTGTCTGTCATGTGGGGGAGAGATTAGACTTGTTCTTTTTGGTGCCAGATATAGAACTGGGAGTGATGGATAAAAATTGCAAAGAGTCAACTTCACTCAACTTTCCTGATATCAGGAAAAAATTTAAACTAGCATGTTGTATAACATATAGTATATTTAGCAAAAGCTGTAAGACTTTTTACCAGGTAATTTATATTAGTAATCTCTTTAGTCATGGATTAAACTCAATGGCTGTTGAGATACTGTCTAACTCTGAAACTCTGATTCTGTGACAGATAGCTAATTTGTGCAATAAATGACAAAATAGGATTTTATTCCCATGCCCAGTTAGATCAGGTTCTTAGAATACAACTTGGTAGGAGCCTTCAAAGCATGTCATTCAGGCAGCTGTTGGTTCTGCCTATATTAGGGCTGGTCTTGCCAAGGCATCTGCCATCAGTGATTTCAGGGTTTTCACAATTAACACAGACCTATTTCTTACCAGAAGTATTTTGAGGCTCAAGAACATAGGTGATGTGTCATGTAAATAGATCTGGGCATCCTTGGTAGAAATCACGGTGCCCCAGTGTGTGACCAGGACATTGTCAACGTATTTGCATAGTAAATATTCTCTAGGATTAAGTAGTTAGGATGCTTGTATATGGTGCTGGGTCTTAAAGAATTCTACTGCTACAGTACTTGGAATCTCTTTTTCAATGGATCCTTTTAATGCATCTCCCTTTATTTTAGACTCCTGGATTATTATTGACTCTGGGACTATTTTGTTTCTTGAACAAATGATACAGATAAGTGATGAAGTAAATAGAGCTCTGGGCCTGGAACCAGAAAGACATTAATTCAAATCTGGTCTCAAACATTTATTAGCTGTTTGACCCCTTGGGCAGGTCATTACTTTTAGTCATCCTCAATTCCTCACTCCCTTTTGCTGCCCACCAAACCCACTACCTCTGGCTCCATATCCAGGCTGCTGTCAAGTCCTATTATTTTACCTTCAGAACATCTCTCAAATACATCCCTTATCTCTTCTAAAGTTGTCATCTGGTGCAGGCCCTCAACACCTCACACCTGGACTATTGCAATAGCTGCTGGTTGGTTTACCTGCCTAAAGGCTCTCTCCCCTCCAGTCCATCCTCTATTCTACTATGAAATTAAAGAACAGATTTGGCCATAGCACCTTTCTCCCTCCATTCAATAAACTCCAGTGGCTCTTTATCACCTCCAGGACTAAATATAAGGCATTCAAATCCCTTGGCAATCTGGCACTCTCCTACCTTTTCAGTCTTCTGACATCTTTCTCCATACCATGTTCTTTGCAATCCAGTGAGATTGATCTCTTTGCTTTTTCTCATATTCCATCTCCTGACTCCAAAAATTTTCACTGAGAGTCTCCCCATGTTTGGGATGCTTTCCCATCTCACCTCTACCTCCCAGCTTCCCTATCTTCTTTCAAGTTCCAACTAAAAGTCTACCTCTCCTGCAAAGAGCACAACTCCATTGGGCTGGCCACAGTGTTCAAATGCCAGATGCACACTTGCCAATAAGTCTGTTTTATGGAGAACTCACACAGGACAAAAACTCACACAATAGTCAGGAAAAGCAATACAAGGACACTCAAAGTTTTTCTTAAGAACTTTAGAACTGGGGCAGCTAGGTGGAGCAGTGGATAGAGCACCAGCCCTGAAGTCAGGAGGACCTGAGACCTGGTCTCAGACACTTCCTAGCTGTGTGACCCTGGGCAAGTCACTTAACCCCAATTGCCTCAGCAAAAAGCAAAAAAAAAAAACAAAAAAAACAACTTTAGAACTGATTGTATGACATGGGAGACACTGGAACAGAACTACCCAACATGGCTTACCCTCATCAGAAAAGGTATTGTGCTCTATGAGCAAAAAAGAATTGAATTAGCTTAGAAAAAACATGAGATATGCAAAATTAGAGAAACTACCCCAAATGTTCATAGGGAGAGGCAGTCCAATGAGCCATAGATACACACACTATAACTCAACCCCAACGTAATGATGCCATTTTGGTCCTCTTTGAGAGAATGACAACAACAAAATCCCACCTTCTCTGAGAGAACTGATCTCCCTTTATGCTAGTTCCTTCCCTCTGTCAATTATCTCCAGTTTATTTTCTTTGTAGCTTGTTTGTACATGTTGTATTCTGCATTAAATTGTGATGAACTCCCTAAAAGCAAGGTTTTTTCCTCTTGTTTATATCTATGCAGTGCTTACTTAGGACATAGTAGATATTTAATAAATATCAATTGACTAACTGATTGATATTTACTTATTCCACTATTTGTAAATTATTTCCTTTTAAAAGATTTGCATATTTTTATGTATATATACTTTCAGATTGTAGGACAATCTTTCTCCCAAAAGTTTAAATCTAAGTGACTGGTTCCATTATAAATCAAAGAAATCCAAAAGAATATACAGAGGAAAAGGGTCACCAAAGTTTTAGGTACATTCTGCTTGTCAATATATTTTAAAAAAAAACTCCACAAAACTCTTAAAAATTGATTGAAAAGATGCCTAGTGATAAGCCACAGTATTCCAGGACTGTTGAAGTTCTAGACCATGCACATCACCTTAGAAGTTTTATTAAAATAGTAAACTGGAGACATTCATTAAGCAGATTCTTATGGCAACATCTTAATAAAGCATGAGACAGCTTTAAAATGGAAAAGAAAGAAATCTTTGACCAGGGTAGCTTTGATAGAAGGTGTGCTTTGTAGAAAAAGAGCAGAAATAATAGGGGAAGAAGTTATTGACAGGGTACCAGAGTGTGAAATAGATTTTGAGACATTAGAAAGGTGGTAATCTACTTTCTTCTTCCATCTTGAGAAATGTTCCAAGTGCCATCATGTAAAGAAAGCTCTATTAAAATGGTGTCATAGACAAGGATAAGTTTGCTAGAGTCTGGAACTCTGCAAACTCTGAGACATCTATTTGCAATGCTTAAAATGCTTTTACAATTTTATAACTGTACATTTCCAATTAATTATGCTAGTATAACAGTGAGATTTTTTTTAAAAAAATTCTTTTTTAATAAGAAAACTCATTATCACTTTTCTCTTACCATGAGAGCTGTCACCTGTTCTCTTAGCCAATGTCTGTGCACAGTGTTAAGGAATCACATTTCAGGCTAGATATGGAACTGAGGTCCCAATGTAATCATCAAAGGTTCAATGAAAGGCATTGCACGAGAGCAAAAAAAGGATTCTCTAGGGATCTCTTATGGTGTTTTATGCCCTTAATAACCTCACTCTAGTCTATCTTTTCAGAATGATTATGTATCATTTGCCCTCATGCAATCTATGCTCCTGCCCATTTGACTTACTTTATGTGCTCCATTCATAATTTTCCATTTCCTGCTTACACGACTGTAGAAATAAGCACCTCCTGCTTGCCTAAGATGTTCTCCTTTTTCTTTTTTACCTCTTTTCTTTCAAAGTCAGCTTAGAAACCCACTGATTTCCCCAGTTGTGACTATTTCCCATCCCCAAAACTATATCTATTTTTGTGCTTTTGGGTAGTTATTTAACTACTTACCTACCTCTTTACTACTCTTTTCTTCCTCTAGCCTCTACTGCTTCCATTGCATCCAGCACACTGATACTATGTTAATCTTGCTTAGAAACACTCTAATCATCTCCCCTTTCTGTTCATTTTTGTTCATTTCCTACAAAGCACATTTCACTTCACTCCCATCTTGCTTCTGCTTCTCCTTTCTAGTTCTAGAATTATAGTCAAATAAACTCTGTCATTGCTCCTGGGAAGAGTTTATCAGTCTACTACCCTATTACTCCATTCATTATTCCTTTAACTTTCCAAATCAAAATATTCTATCCTGTTCACCACTGCTCTAAATGTTACTTATTAGAATGTAAGCTCCCTGGAGGCAGGAATTACCTTCACTTTAATATTTATTTCTATACCACTTGGTACTGTGCTTGGCACATAGTAAGCTCTTGCTAAAATAGTTTTTATTCATTAATCTGAAATGCCCTTTTCTACTATTTCTACTTGTCTCTCTAAATATTATTTTTTTGGTTTAACTTTGTCCTGACAATTCAAAAGTTCTTTAATTCTTTGAAATAATCTTTACTCTGAAATCCTAAAGCAGTTTCTACCAAGTCAATAAACATTTATTCGAAACTTACTATATACTAGGCATCATGCTAAGTAAATACAAGCAGAAATAAAGTAGTTCTTGCCCTCAAAGAGCTTACATTCTAATAATGGAAGACAACATAGAAAAAGAATCTGGAAATCAGGGGAAAGAGAAAGACAACAGAGTCAGGAGTAAAACCTGAAAAATAATGGAAATATGACTGACCTGGGTGGCCTCCTTGAAATGAAGGTACTGGGAAGAACAAACCAATCAGAGGGAGAGGTCACAGGATCAGAAGATATTTTCATTGTATGAAATCTAGGACTAAAGTGAGTTTTTGAGGTAAAAAGGCTTTTATGGTTTACAGAAAGTCTGTAAAGTCAGGATTTCAGCCTAGAAAAGGATGAAGACCTCTTTCTGCTTTAACAAAATTTAATTTATAACACAAGATTTGGGTAAATGAGCCACAGCAGATTATATCATATTATCAGTAGGGAGACAGGCACTAATATGGGAAATTGAGAAAAAAGCTGATCTTTTCTTAGGACTACCTTCAGAGTCTTCTATTCTAAGATGTTTCTGGGATCAGTGACTCTAATATTTCCTTTCTCTTCCATAATTCAGTCCAATCTTTGCTCCTCAGGAATATTCTAGGATGATATGTTTGCTCCAGTCTTTCAAAACTAAACCCTCATCATCTCTATGTAGTTCTGAGATATCTCCTTCCTTTTTATACCCTTTTATACCTTTTATATCCAAAGTGACTGATTCATTTAAGATATTTATATAGGCCCCATTTCATTTGGTTCTGATTGATTCAATCTAGAAGTGATCTTAGCCTAATAGAGGTAATTTATTTTAATCAGGTGGAATAATCAATGTAGCCCTACTTCTACATTATTTATTTGTCAATTCATCAATAATGAATTTGGTAATAGAAATTTATAATAATAGCTAACTTAATATACTGTGCTTTAATGTTGGCAAAGAGCTCATTTGATCCTTGCAACAACTTTCTAAGTTAGATACCATAATTATCTTTATTTTTTGGGTGAAGTATCAAGAAGTTAAGTGATTTGTCCAGGTGGTTAATGTCTTTGAACTCAAAGATTCCTGACTCTAGATTCATTAGTCTATTCTCTCTACTACCTAGCTGTTTATGATAGCTTTCACTTCTGAATGAACAATGAAATATTTGGATTATTTTATTTTAAGAGGCATGAATGGAAGATAGATTCATGATTAAACAATCAAGTAAAGAGTGTCTTCATCTTATAAAAAGTGCTAAGCATACAAAGACTCAGTTTAATCTGGGAAAATGTTTATAAAAACAAAAGACCTTTTCAGTAGTTGGTAGCAAAAGTAAGGTCAAGAAGGGATAGGGATACTGTTCAGGATGCATAGAACAATGATAACTGTCAAGGGAGAGCTGAAGTACACAATTTTAATTTTGTTTCTGCTTTTTTCTACCAAAAAAAGAATGATCTTTAGATTAGGAAAGATAAAACAAACAAAAAATTATGGGAAGTTGAGATTCTAGATATATTATAAGATGTTAAGGGAGAATCTACTTGCCTTCAATGAGCTCAAATCATTTTGCCTAGATAAATTGCATGCCAGGTTTATAGAAGAATTTGTATATATGATTACTGAAATGCTGTCAGTGAGCTTGGAAAAATTATGGAAAGGGACAAGATGTTGCAAAACTGGTGACCAATAAATTGAGTTCTGATTTGTATTCAGAAGAATGTAGATTCTTATAACTATATCTACCATTAAAATCAACTTTGATTCTTAGCAAAGATGTATTATAAAACACATATATAAAGGTGAAGTTCAGCCCAGACAATGATTTACATTGCTTAAAATATTAAGATGCTGATACATTAACTTTCTCTGGTGAATCAATCAAATATATATTTTGCATTAAGTACAGAAAAAAGCCCTTGATCAGTTTAAATAGGCTTGAAAGTTATTGGATTAACTAGATGACATTACATAGGAAATATTTTTAGATTGGTTGAGGAAACTTGGCCATTCCTTGAGGTTCATCTAGAAAAAAGTAAATAGATTGGAACTGAGAGATTCAAGTTGCTAGTGGTGGGAGGAAAAACACCACTGGAAAAAGAATAACTTGAGACAGGGGTGTGGGGAGAAGATCCAGACATAGTTCTCAGTTTCCTCCCTCCCAATCCCATTAGTCAGCAGAGAAACTTGTAAAATTCAGAGAACAAGAGAATTTAATCTTGATCACTGATGTTACAACAAAAGTTGATGGCAGTATCTACATTGTCTGCATTGGGATCTGCAGGCAGAATGGATCTATTGAGAAAAGGGAGATTCAAGTCCCTACAATAAACTCAATGGAAAAGCTACATCTTGTCTAAGGGGAACATCCTGAGGACTCCATGAAAAGGAGAAAAAGACTTCCTCCAATCATTATATGTGAGTTACTGTTTGCCACTTGTACTCTAAGCTTGTCTATATTCTTCTGGACTCTGTATTTACTTGTGAAAGTGTGTCACAGACTTTGAGGCACTGTTTTGTTGTTTTATATCTATTTCAAAATTAGGGGTTGGGAACCTTTTTTCTGTCAAGTGCCATTTGGATATTTATAATATCATTCATGGGCCATACAAAATTATTAACTTAAAGAACTCAAGCAGTGGGACTAGCTAGGGCCAGATGTTCCCCATGCCTATTCTAAATGCTAATCAAGTATGGCTAGATAATTCATATCAATTGCTAATCATTTGGGGAAACACTAACTGAGGTTCAATTTAGAATTAGTTTTTACCTATTTTTAATCACTTAATGGGCATAGCCTTGGTCAACCCAGATGTGTTAAAGATCTTAGCTTAAATAGATCAAGGTCTCCCATTACATCCGAGGTCATCTCTAGTCATCCTGATCTATAATCTGACACTGACTCCAGATGACTCTGAAGAAGAAAGTGAGAATGTTGACTTTGTACAGCCCACCCTCACTTAAATCCAACTCACTTGCATGTCATGGAATCACCTTGATGATGTCCTGGTCCTCTGAATAAAGGACAAACAACAATAATTCTTTGCCATCACAAAAAAAAAAAAGAGCTGCTATAAATATTTTTGTACAAATAAGTTATTTTCCTTTTAAAAAAAAAATCTCTTTGGAAAACATACTTGATATTGATACTGCTTGACTAAAGAGTATGCACAATTTTATAGCCCTTTGCGTATAGTTAGTAATTGCTCTCCAGAATGGTTGCATCAATTCATAACTTCATCAACAATGCGTTAGTGTCCCAGTTTTCCCACATTCCTTCCAACATTTATCATTTTCCTTTTATGTCATATCAGGCAATCTGATAGGTATGAGCATGTCAGAGTTGCTTTAATTTACATTTCTCTAGTCATTGATGATTTAAGGATTAATAAGGCATTCTATCAGCTATAGGGATAAGAACAGTCTTACCCCGAGAGGTGACTGATTTCAGTAAGATTTCGTTAGAAAGAGATCAAATTGTACCTGTAGCAAAGATTTTTGTTTTTAAATTTTTCTCTTGAAGATTTTTGTCTGCATACAGTCTCAATCCCTAATTGTTTTCCCCTTCATAATTGTAATTCATGTTTTTTGGACAAGAGTCTAATTAGCCTGAACTACAGCTCTGATTGCAGTTATGACTAATAACTCTAATATGAATTACTGCTATGATATACAGTTCAGATGAATAATCACCATTTCCTGTCAACTTGGCTCATGTCATTTCCCTATTTTCTGCTTGCTACCCACATATAGATAGAAATTTGAACCTGCTGTGTCTCACTGAACATAGTTACATGACTAGATATGACATGGCTGGTTGTCCACGAAAACAAACACATGTTTAAATACTTTATGAAGCATTTATTCAACACAGAAGTTATAATCAAACAAACTACATAATAACAAGAAGCAAACTTGTAATAAAACAATAAAAATGCACCAAAAGATAATGAATCCACCTTTTACTAAATCCAGGAAATCGGCCCAGACAGAAAATTGATCTGGATCTATGAGTACTAAGACATGCACAGTTGCAGTTTATTTAGTTCTGCATGACCATATCTCTTATGAAAGGTCAATGGCTTGTAAACTATGTAATTTCCACACCGTTAAGCTCACTCTTCCAGTAAGACAATCAGCAAGCAGAGATGGAAATTCTGGAGGAATTTTGGACCTTAGACTCATGGCATGAGTGTTTGGAACTTTGTCCTGGATATTTCATCATTACAAGGGAATCCTGGCCTCTTCTGGCTGCATCCAGGCCTTCACAGAGCAAGATAAGTTGATTTATAAGTCAGCCTACACTAAGAGAACATTATGCTACCATTGCTGGTCCTGGCATTCCATTTTCTCTGACTTCAAAAAAGCTGCTTCTTTCCTCTTCTCCTCAGCCAAATGTGTATAACAGCAGCTACCTCCCAGTGCTGTGGTGAGGATCAAGTGAGATAATAATTGCTAAGTGCTCAGCACAGTGTAAGCTTTATGTAAATATTAAATATTACTATTTTGTTTCTGTTTCCTTTCTGCAAATGAGAATAACCTTTAAAACTGGAAATGACTTAACAAAAATGATTAGCAGGGAATTGATATACAAGATAAGCAAGGGGATAGTAAGAGGGCACCTAGTTGCCTCTGGTGAATTCAAATCATCTAATTGAAATGGACACCCTTGAATTCTGAAAGAACTGATAAACTCAAACAGTTGCAGTGAAACCCCCCAAAATTATGGAAAACAGGAGTTTTCCACAACACCATAAAAAGACAAATTTCTCCATTTAAAAAAAGGGGGGAAGTAAAGAGGGGGAAAGTCAGTAAACTAGAGAACAGCAAGTTTTAATTTGATTCTCGTGAAAATTCTAAAATAGACTATTAAAGATATGGTTGGTAAACATCTGGAAAGAGAACCAGTGATTACAAAGTACCATCATGGTTTCATCAAAAATAAGTTGTGCCAGACCAATCCCATTTGATGGAGTTACTGAACTAGTAGCTGAGAAGAATGCTGTAGCTGAAGCTTGCTTAGATTTTACCAAAGCTTTTGATGTTATTTTTGTAGAAGCTATAGAGAACTGTGTGTTGAACAATAATATAAGGACTCAAAGAATATTTAATGACTTCATATCACCATGACAAGAGATGCTCATAGAACACCTCAGGGATTTGTGCTTGAACCTGGAGTTCTTAAAATATTTATCAGTACATTGGATAAACATATGAGTAATATTCTCATTTACTTTGCAGATGAAGTTGGGAAGGATGACTAATATGATAGATGACCTAGTAAGAATCAAAAAGATTGACAAGCCAGATCAAGTTCTGGAGGTTTCAGTGGACTACAAGTTAAATGTGTCAGTAACCTTATATGGAAGCTAAGAAATCTAATGCAGCTTTGGACAATATTAAGGAGGGTATATAGCTCCTAGAAATAGGTAGGATGATTGCAATATTCCTGATGCAATTTGATGAGGATAAGTACAAATTGAATCATGAATATTGTGTTGCAATGTTAAGAACATTAATAAACTGAAGTTACTCCAGATAGTAGAGTCCACATCACACAATTGTTTAGCTGAGAAAAGGGATAAATAGGAATCAAAGGGGGAAATAAGTTAGTTGTGTTCAAATATTTGAAAAACTGCCATGTGGAGGAAGCCATTTGACCACAGAACCAGGAACAATGGGTGAAAGTTTCAAAGAGGTAGATTTAGACTCTAAACAAAACAAAATAGAGCTCTTCCTAACAAATAGGGCCAAAATTACAATAGACTACTTCTAGAGGTGGTAGAGAGCTCTTTGGAGGTCTTCAAGGAGAAGCTGGATAGCTACTTGTGGGTATGTTATAGTAAGAGTTCCTTTTGCATATGGTTCGAAATAGATAGTCCCTGAGATTCCTTCCAACTTTCAAATTTAGTGTTTCTGTGAAATTCCATATATAGTTGGGGCAAAGCTCCCCGGAGTGTGACATCCTGCAGGAGCATTCTAGTTGCAGAATCATGTAGAATTTCTACCTCAGAAAACTCATTTAAGAGGTCCAATCAATTCAAAAGGAGGGGCGAGCTAATGAAACATGACCCCCATGCAGGACAGCTTCCATTTGTCCTAGCTCCCTCTCAAGCTCTTAACTGTGATGAATCCATTAACAGTAGTTGTGGGATTGGCGTGACTCCAGTAAGAGTTTCCACAAAATCAATCAATCATTCAGTCACAGTATTTATTAAATGCCTGTTAGGCACTGTGCTTGGTGCTGATGACATAAGTGCAAAGAATAAAACAGTCCCCTTCAATGGCTTCCATTCTATGGAAAGGTAAGGACAACAACAATAATAGCTATGTTTATATAGCACTTTGAGATTTGCAAAACATCTTATGTACATTATTTTGTTTCACCTTCACAGCAACTTTTTAAGGTACAGGTCATTATTATACACATTTTGCAGATAAGGAATCTAAGGCAAACAGGTATACACAGAGTCACATAGCTAGTGTCCAAAGTCCAGCTCTCAAGAATAAAATAAATAAATAAAAATATATGCAAAGAAGTTAAATACAAGGTAGTTTAAGGGTGAAAACAGTTGGGAGGGATAGTAAAGTCTTCATGCAAAAAATGGTGTGTGGGTAGGTACCTTGAAGGAAGAGAGGGACTCTTAGAAGGAAGGAGTGTATTCTTGGCATGGAAATAGCTTCTGTAAAAGCACCGGGATGGGAATTGTCTACACCTGTCGGGCTCTTCTACTCTGAAACATGAGAGTCTTATTGTCAGATTAAAAGAATTCAGCTAAGAATGATTTTCCTTGTAATGTGTATCCTTTACATTTCAGATGTTTGAAAAGTTTCCTTTTCGTGACAATGTAAAGAAAGCATGATCATCTCAATCCCAAACAAACCTACTGAATAAATCTGTCCAGCCACAGAGAACTTCTGAATGGTAGCTGGGGTAGTAAGCACAGGTTCCATTCTTTGAAATGTCGCATATAAACTTCTTGAAAATGCAATCATGGCAACTCATCTTTCTTTAACTCCTAATACATACATGGCAATGTGCTGGGATTGTGTAAACATATGATGAAGTGATGATAGCCAGCATCCCAGCTGCATCAGTTGGGATTGGTACATGTCTTCAGTGCTCTTAAGGCTTTTTTATCATCAGTCTGTAGGGCTGGCAAGCAGGACACCATATCTGGAATAGCATTCTCTAATTTTTATCTTACACCTGCCAGGCTGCAAGGTTGCTCCTGTAATTTTCCCTGAAGCTACGTTGTAATTCTGTTTGTAGCAATTAGATGGGGAAGATCTGGACCAACATCTTGGTGCCTAGGCAAGACAGAAAATGGTAACAAGTCATAAGAAGTAAACTTTCCCATTTTGTTTTTCCATTTAGAAAAGTAGAAGAATCTGATCTGTGATCATAGAATTAAGAGGTAGAAAGAACATTTGAGATTATCTAGTCCAGAGTTGTCAAATTCAAGCAGATCAGAACTAAATTAAAATGTAACTGGGAAATGTTTAATATAAATAAAAATAGAATAAAACATAGATAATGTTAACTTTGTGGTTTTCTCAGTCAATAGTCTGGCAGTGATCTGTTTCTATTTGAATTTGACACCACTGAGTCCAACACTCTCATTGTGCAAGATGGAAAAAAAACAAAACAAAAAAAAAAAAAAACTGAAGGCCACAGAAGTTAGGTAACCTGTCCAATGCAGTCAGTTATAAAACAGAATGACAGGATTATAAAAATTGAAGGAACCTTAAAGATGTTAGTGTGCTGGTAAATGTTTAACAACAGGTTTTCAGGAGAAAAGCAAACCAACTTATACACCATACACTTTTAAATTCAATCTATGTGAGTAAATGTTTCTTGATCACTTTCTTAAGTTTAGATGTCCAAAAAAATAATATATCAAACTCTGATTTGTGGGATCTGCTGATTTCTCAAGCATAAGTTTCACACTGAAAATTTAACAGTTGGGTCTGAAAGTTGGTATAAGCAGATTCTAGCTTATCCCTTCTTAGAGGTGTCTGAGCAAAAAACAAACAAACAAACAAACAAACAAACAATATGGCCAATAACAAGTAGGCAGCCCATTACACTTATAGATAGATCTCATTGTTTGGACGTTTTTCCCAAAATCCACACTTAATTTGATTCTTTGTGACTTCCACTCATTGTTCTTCATTCTGGCCTCCAGGGCATATCAGATGAAGTACAATCTCTCATCTGTCTAAACGACGCTTCAAATTATCATCATCATCATCATCAACATTATGGCTAACCTTTCAATAGCACTTTAAGGGTTCACTTAAATCCAATGCACTTACATGTCATGGCATCACCTCCCTGATGTCATGGTCTACTTCTAGAAAGAAGGGCAAACAACAATCTCTGTAAGTAGTAGGAGGAAGTGCCCCATTGGTGATCCAACTGGAGCTTGCCAATTGGGCTATACCTCCTCCCCTTCCTCCCTTCTTTCCCTTCTTCCCTTCTCTTCCTTCTGTCCTTCTAGAGTACCATACCCTTACCTGCAGGTGTTCTGCCCAAAGAAATGTAAATTTTGATCGCTGAAACTTCAGAAGATATCTTGGATTTATGGGCTAGGACCTTGCCTAAGCCTCAAATCCCTCTGGTTCTTAAAATTTGATCAACAATAGGTCCCAGGCCACTTGTTTGAATCCTAATTGGCTCAGAGTGAATTTAAATAGCAATTGTTCCTGTTTTGGCCAGAAACCCTAGGGGTTTTCCCCTTCCATATACATACATACATACGTATATATGTATATATATGATGTATATATATTTAAACTAAGTATACATATATATATATATAATTTTTAAACTAAGAGATCCTTCTCTGCCTCATTTTTTCCTTCTTAACCTGAATTACTGATTGGGTGTTGCCTTGGTCATACTGAAGTCTGTTAAAGACCTTAGGACATTTCCAGTTGTTCTGACCTACATCTTGCCACTGAACCTAGAAAATGAGACTGGTAACTTTGCACAGCCCTTTCTCACTTAAATCCAATTTACTTGCATATCATGGCATCACTTCCTTGGATGTTATGGTTCTTTTCAAGAATGAAGAACAAAGAACAAGAACAACAACAGCACTTTAAGGTTTTCAAAAGCTTATATATATCTAAATAATATATAAAAGAAAGAATTTAGACTATGATATTCTAAAAGATATGGGCTTATAACCTAGAATAATTTACCTAGCAAAAATGAGTGCAATGATACAAAGGAAATAATGGATTTTTCATGAAATAGAAGACTTCCAAACATTCCTGATGAAAAAATCAGAATTGCAAAGAAACTTTGAAGTTCAAACACAGGAGTAGAGAGAAACATAAAAAGGTGAATAAGAATTAACAATGATAAAAGATCAAACCAGGATAAATTACTTACATTCAAGTATGGGGAAATGGTACATATGTCCCCTCTGAACCTCATCATTATCAAGTTTCATAGAGGGAGTCCAATTAGATAAGTCTGAGAATGGCTCTGATATGTATTGATGATATTCAGAAAATAATGGAAAGAGAAGGAAAGAAGAATATAGTGAGGAAGGGGAAGGAAAAGGAAGTTTATATAATAATAATCATAATCACTACATAATCAGGATGGTAAAGTGACAAGTATACAAATAAGGAGGAGGAGATGAGAGGGGGATTGGTTGACATTTGAACTTCAGTCTCATCTGAACTGATAAGTTCAAATGATGAAAGAATAGATACACACTCAGAATTGGGTACAGAAATATATTTCACTTAAGTGGGGATTAGTCCTAAGCAAAACAAACTAAGGGCATTCAAAAGTATTTATAGCTTTTTTTGGGATAGCACACAATGGGAATCTGAGAAAGTGTTGAAAATTTGTGAGATGAATGAACAAATTATAGTACATAAGTAGAATACAATTGTGCTAAACTTTTATAAATGTTAATGACCAACCAGGATTCCAGAGATTGATGATGAAATATACTGCGCACCTCCTGATAGAGATGGGACAGACTCAGAATGTAGAATGAAACATTTTTTTCCTTTGAACCTGGTCAACATGGAAATTTGTTTTGATTAATTACTCATAATGGGTTTTGTTTTTCTTGTGTTCTCAGTGGTGGGGGGAGAAGAGAAGGAGGAGAGAGACTAGGGAAAACTGTATCTCTTTGCTGATTAAAATAAATAAAATACTTAATTGTTTTACAAATATAATAAATGAATTTATCCTTACCTATAAGTAGTTTACATTCTAACGGTGGAGACAATTAGGTTATATGTGAGTATACAAAATAAATATGAAAAGAATACACACAAATAATAAAAACAACAATAATAGTTAACATTAATATTGTGCTTTAAGGTTTATAAAGCATTTTATATACTTATTTCATTTTGTCCCCACAACAACTCTGTGAGATAATTGCTATAATTATCTCATTTTACAGATGAGAAAATTGAGGGTGAAAGAGGCTAAGCTACTCATTCAAATTAGTTCTGAGGAAGGATTTAAACTCAGATTTTCTTGACTTTAAGTCCAGCATTCTATCCACAAATGAAACAATCTCTACTTGTAACAAGTAGACAACAGGAGTAATAGCTAGCATTTAGTTAGTCTTTAAAGTTTGCAAAGCAAACAAATGCTATCTCATTTGTTCCTTGAACAACTCTCTGTGCCCAGGGTCATACTCCAAATCCAGCTCTCTACCCACTGGGTCACCTAGATACGTCATCCTTCCTAAAAAGAACTGAACATAATAGCCCAGTTGTAGTCTGCCCAAGCAAACTGTCATTTCCCTAGTTGTGATGCCATATGCTTCTTGAGATAAGAACTCCACTCCTTTGATTCTAGATTCCATAGTACGTCTAAGTCTTGGCTCCAATACTTAGACATGCCACATTATTGGTAAATATTTTAATCTCTCTTAGTATCAATTTTCACATCTATAAAGTGGAAATAAGAATTATTCTGCTATCTACCTTGCCGAGTTATAGTAAAATAAGTAAGAGACCTATTATTTAACATCTTCAAATGCAATGCAATTAAAAATATTTCATGAGTGCCTCCAGTTTTCAGGGCACTTTACTAGACCTTGTAGTTTTGTGTTTTCTTTTTCCATATCATTGTTTGCTCATGTCTCAGTCTTTGTGACCCCACTGACCATACTGTTCATGGGATTTTCTTGCAGTGGGTTGCTATTTCCCTTTTCAGAATTTAAAAGATTGCCCAGCTATTAAGTGTCTGAGGCTAGATTTGATCTCAGATTTTCTTGACTCTGGGGCATAATGGATAGAGTACCCAGGCCTGGAGTCAAGAAGACTCATCCTCCTGAGTTCAAATCCAATCTCAGACACTATATGATCCTCAAGTCACTTTGCCCTGTTTGCCTCAGTTTCCTCATCTGTAAAATGAACTGGAGAAGGAAATGACAACTACTCCAGTATTCTGGCAAGAAAATCCCAAATGGATCAGGAAGAGTCACACAGGACTAAAAAAAGAACTAATAACAGCACATTCTGATGCTAGGTCCAGCATTCCACTCACTAAGCCACCCAGCTGCCTCCTTTTTTCTGTATAGCTGGGCTTGAGTACAACCTATAAGATAAATTCACAAAACCAACTTTATCTCTCCTTTGTTTGAAATTCCAAATATACTGAGTCTTGACCATTCTCTCTGACTTTGTGATAATGTCTGATCAAAGGAAAACATCAACTCTTCGGTGCAGTTTTATCCCCAGTATATAAGACACAATTCTTATTTTCCTTACTTTGCTATAAATGTCTTCTTTTTTTTTCCCAAGGGAGAATGGAAGCAGCAGAAAAAATTGATTTATATCTTCTTCACTCTTCTTTCCCTAAGTTAAACTCTTTTTGGACACCTCAGATGTCTTTCCTCTCTATTGAGAGTTGACTAAAGAGACCCAGAATTGTCATGGAAAAAGCAGGAACTCCTGCTTAAAGCCCTGCCTCTGATTTTCTTAGGATTTTAAGTACTCCAACCATGAAATGAAAGGATTAGACTAGGCCATCACTAAGGCAGCTTCTAGAGCTAAATGTTGTCTTCCTGCTGGTGTCAAGTGTTTTCCATTCTCCACTAGCAGGTCCACCAAGTGAATTTTCTCTGGCTCTCAGTATCCTCATCTTTCAAATGGACTCAATAGCCTCTGAGTGTCCTTCTCAATGTAGACATATGGTTCTATGATCAACTGGTTGTTTGCATTATACCTCTTAGACCACCTACAAATTTGGTCACATTTAAGGGATTTCATGAATTAATTTTCATTAATTTTAAAATTAAATTTCATTTATTTCACATTTTAAAAATCCTACCCACTTCCCCTACTTCCCCCAAGCTCACTCTGACTCAGGCGTTCCTATGACTAGTGGACAAAAGCAATAAAAGCAGGAAAAAAAAAATGTCTCATAAGCCAGAGATTCAACAAGCTACCAACATTCATCAGGAAAACAAAAACAAAAACAAAAATCCTTTCTCCCACTGTTTTACAACAAAATTCCCTGATGAAAGAGATTATGACTTCAGTGTATGTATAAAATACTGTAGGTTTTTCATTAACTACTTGCTATTGTTAAATTCTTTCAGGAGTCTTTCTGTCACTTTTTTATCATTAAAATGTGAACCCCTTGTACTGAATGTTGCAAAAGGACTCTGTCAACCAATCAACAAATATTCTTCGGCAGTTTAGTGTGTGCCAGGAACTATGCCAAACAGTTATACAAAAAAAAAAGGCAAAAACAGTCCTGCCCTGAAGGAATTTTTAATGGGAGATATGACAAGCAAATACAATGGAAGGTGATCTCAGAGAAGGCACTACAATGATGGAGGAGGAATGGGAAGGTGGGGAAAAGCCTTCTGAATAGGATAGACCTTGAGATGAATCTTGAAGGCAGCTAGGGGAACTAATACAAAAAGAGGAGGGTGAAGGGCATTCCAGGCATAGGGCCAGCTAGTGTCCCATGATGGAGGGTCTTGTGTGCTGAGTAGCAAGAGGGCCAATGTTGTTGGATTGTAGAGTATATGAAAGCAGGTAAATTGTCAGGAGATTGGAGAGGTAGAAAGGGTCTAGGTTGTGAAAGATTTCAAATACCAGGCAGAGGATTGTCAAGAACATTCATCATTTAGACAGATAGCAAGAGACCTTTCCCCCCTTTTATTCTCTTCAAGAAAAGTGGAATCCTTATAGTGAATGCTTGTCAGTGCACTAATCAGTGATCACCTTGTCTTCCTTTAAAGAAAATCCTTATAAGTCTTCAAAGGTATGATATCTTCAATCAAATAAATCATTGCTTTCTTAACTGATATTTGACACATTAGTGTCTTCAAAAGCTTTATATCCATCATTTTCTATGAATCTCACAAGAACTTTGTGGGAATAATAATACTACATGTATTGTGTTCTCATTTTACAGATGAGGAAACTGAGTTTCAGGGAGTTGTATAACTTGCCCGTGGTCACTAAAGCAAGTAAATTCCAGAAGTAGGATTTAAACCTTCATCTTTCTGACATGTAAATAAGAAGGAAAAGACTTGGGAGGTAGAAGAGAGGAAAGGTCTAGATTTTTAAAAGAAAGAAAAAAATGTTATTTTATAACTATACTCTTTTCCAGCTGTATGACCTTGACCTCTTTGGATCTTATTTCCCTCATCCAAAAAAAATGGGGGTGTGTGTTGAAAATAGTAAGAAAAATGGACACACGAAGATGATTGGCAGTATAAGAGCATAAACTTATTTTATAAAGCAATATTTATTGAAATCATTTTCATATTGTATAAGAACACTACTTATACAGATTTCGATGACAAAGAAGATAGAGGTGTGGGCTGAAATTAGGAAGCCCTGACTTCAAATTTGACTTCAGATACTTACTAGCTATGAAATCTTGGGCAAGTCATTTATCTCTATTTTTCTCAGTTTCCTCATCCATAAAATAGGGGTAATAATAACACCTACCTCTCATGGTTGTTGTGAAGTTCATATAGGTAATATTGATAGTAGATAGATATATTCTTTTCTCCTTCTCCCCCTTAGTATCTCCCCTCCCTTTCACCTCCTTAACAAGGAAAAAAAGTAAATCAGTTGAAGAGACTAGATAAGTAAAACCCAGAAATGACTGAAAACAGTAGCCCATTATTTGATAAACCCAAGGACAAAAATTATTGGAGGTAAGATTTGACAAGAATTTCTGGGAAAACTGGACACATCTTGACAGAAATTAGTTTTAGAGCAACTTTTTACAATCAAGTAAGCTCAAAAAACATATACAACTTGAATTTTTTTAAAGGTCATATTCACATATTCCACTAAACCTTGTAAAACTTATACAACTCTTGTCCATGTTCTCCCATAAATTCACCTAGGGTGGAGTTAGGAGAAGGAATGTTCTTGGGACCTTCCTTACCTTCTCTTGACATCTCAAAGATACAAATGAAGGATTTAGATTGTCCGTTATCCTTCACTCTCACCAGATGAGCTGCCTGTCTTATTCACTCAGTCCATACCTTAGAAATAACCTTAATTCCTTTTGTTTTCAACATCACTTATCTCTTATACTGCAAGTGGATCACACTTACCTTGTGCCTTCTCTTCCCTTTCTGAATGATGCTCATTTTTAATACAATAACATTGGTGGAATACTGGTGTTAAAAAGATGGACATTTGTTTCTCATAGAAGTTTGAAATCATGCATGAACTGATATTGAGTGAAGTGAGCAGAACCAGGAGATCATTATTCACGGCAACAACAATACTATATGATGATCAATTCTGATGGACATGGCTCTCTTCAACAATGAAATGTTTCAAACCAGTTCCAATTGTTCAGTGAAGAAAGCTATATACACCCAGAGAGAGGGATGTGAAATGTGGACCACAACATAACATTTCCATGCTCTCTATTGATGTTTGCTTGCATTGTGTTTCTTTTTTCTGATTCTTCTTTCTTGTAGATACAATTTTTCTTGCACAACAATGATGTGTGGAAATATGTATACATATATTCGATTTGTCAAGTATTTTAACATAATTAACATGTAGTGGATTTCCTGCCATCTAGGGAAGGGGTGGGGAGTAGGGGGAAAAAATTTCTAACAGAAAGCTTTGTAAGGGTTAATTTTGAAGAATTACCCATACATATGTTTTGCAAATAAAAAATTTTAATAAAAAAAAAACATTTTAAGTCATCAAAAACAGATTTAAAATTTCCAGAAAGCAACAAATCCTCTCTTATCCTCTATTTAATTCTTCCCAAGCTATACAACTGTTGTTGTGTCCTTCCATAAGTTCATGTGGGGTAGAGTTGGAGAGGAGCACTTAATATTCCTGAAGCCTCCTTTTGTTATCTCTCAAAGATGTGCTTATGTAAGTATTCATGCATGCTGTATTATATGTGTGTGTGTATATGGAAGTTCTGTAGTTGCTCCATTAAATGAGCTGAACAATCAAATGTCTTCAAACACTTAGTCTTTCTTATGTAGATGATTAAATAGGTCAGAAGCTTTGGAGTGTCTACAAAGGCTATTCCAGGAGATATTGTAGTGTTCTGGGCCTTGATGAAACTATTACAGTGCACCCACAAACAGGAGTATCTAGAGGGCTTTATATTATTTAAAGAATACATCTTCAACCTAGATATTGTACTCTTCATCATAGTAGAAAACACCTTTGGAGATTATTATGCCTTCCCATTTTTTTTTACTTTCCTGATATTTTCTATATATCTTTCAAGGAATCTTGAACAATATTGATACATGTATGATACCATTAGATGTTTCTGTGGAGCACAAGGCTGTGTGCTCTCCTAATTTCCCCCTTCTTTTATAGAAATTCAGTATCTGTAACATGTGTTCACATGCTCAGTGGTCCCATACTCTAATGACTCATTCTTCCTAAAAAAAAAAAAAGAAAGAAAAGAAAAAAAAGAAAAAGAAAAGAAAAGACAGAAAAAAAATCTCAATCCCAAGTTCAAATTTTAGATCTACTTAAAAGAATTATAGGATTTTTCATAAAACTCAGTTGTGACTCATTTAATCCCAGGGAGGTCTTAAATTATCACTTGCAGGACTGTAGCTTAGTTTGTGAAATACAAAACCTTTCAGGACTATCTTTCCACATACACTGTGATCTAGAATAATGGTATGCCCACAAACAATGGGTATGAACCAATTTATTAAGAGAACCAGGTTTTCAATATGTCACTAGTAGCATGAATACCAAAATAAGATATATTGGGTTATTTTTTCCCAGTTCTGCCTATAACAGAGGAAGAGGAGAGAGAAGGAGAAAGAAGTTAATCTTGCATCCCCATCACCACTATACTTCTCATGCAAGCTTGATTAATACACATAATGCCCTTCTTCCAATCAAGTCACTATAACCTCCTCTGACTATGATGAAAGATCTGGCCATCCCAGAGAGAGCCCAGTTTTTAACTTTCCAGTTCTTGCTAATGCCATCAGCCACATAATCTCCCATTTCTATCTACTCTCTGATTCTTTTTTGATACTACAAACTATGGAGGGGCCAGAACCCATCCTCTCATCCAGACTGTGAAAAGATAATGATTCCTCCTAAAGTGCTGTCTAATTCCTCCCTGGAAGCTTGTGGGTGGAGCTACCTATGCATTGAACCCATCTTGTTGAAAGAAAATCTTTAAAGTAGCACTCCCCTCAATCAAGCCCAATGCTTTAAAAAAAAATTAATCACAAGAAATAAACACAAAAAACAAATGCAGACAAGATTAGGAGGGAAGCATCTAATTGGGAAATCATCTTTACATTTAATGGTTCTGATAAAGGCCTCATTTCTAAAATATATAGAGAATTGTCTCATATATATAAGAATTCAATCCACTCTTCAATAGATAAGTGGTCAAGGGATATGAACAGACAATTTTCAGATGATGAAATTAAAACCATCTCTAGTCATATGAAAAGTTGCTCCAAATCACTATTGATCAGAGAAATGCAAATTAAGACAACTCTGAGATACCACTACACACCTGTCAGATTGGCTAAAATGACAGGAAAAGTTAACGATGAATGTTGGAGGGGATGTGGGAGGGCTGGGACACTAATACATTGTTGGTGGAACTGTGAACGGATCCAACCATTCTGGAGAGCAATTTGGAGCTATGCTCAAAAAGTTGTCAAAATGTGCATACCCTTTGACCCAGCAGTGTTTCTACTGGGCCTATATCCCAAAGAGATCTTAGAGGAGGGAAAGGGACCCACATGTGCAAGAATGTTTGTGGCAGCCCTTTTTGTAGTGGCTAGAAACTGGAAACTGAAGGGATGCCCATCAATTGGAGAGTGGCTGAATAAATTATGGTATATGAATGTTATGGAATATTATTGTTCTGTAAGAAACGACCAGCAGGACGATTTCAGAGAGGCCTGGAGAGACTTGCATGAACTGATGCTGAGTGAAACGAGCAGAACCAGGAGATCATCATGCACAGCAACAACAGTATTACATGATGATCAATTCTGATGGACATGGCTCTCTGCAATAAATAATTGTCTCAAACCAGTTGCAGTTGTTCACTGAAGAAAACCATATACACCCAGAAAGAGGGACATGAAATATGGACCACAACGTAACATTTTCATGATCTCTATTGACATTTGCTTGCATTGTGTTGCCTTTCTCTGATTCTTTTTTTTTTCTTGTAGATAGGATTTTTCTTGCATAACTTCTCAAGCATTTCAACATTATTAACATGTAGTGGACTTCCTGCCATCTAGGGGAGGGGAGGGGACTGGGGGTAAAATTTGTATTGGAAAGCTTTGTAAAGATCAAGGTTGGGGAACTACCCATACATATGTTATACAAATAAAAAGCTTAAAATAAAAAAAAACAACAACAAAAATAAATACTTTGGTTATATATTAAAAAAAAGAAAAAGAAATAAACACAATAGGCTGCTGTATTCTATATTTATTTTAGTCAATTAAGTAATGACAAAGATGTGGTCTGCTTTGGAATACTGCTTGTGGAAGTCTTCCTATTTCCCACTAATATTTTCAAAGAAGATTGAATGCAAATAATTCTCACATTTTTTTCACATACATATTTAATATGGGACAGAAAGGTGATGCAGTTGATAGAGTGCTGGGGCTGAAGTCAGAAAAACTTGTCTTTCTGAATTATAATCTGGCTCCAGCCAATAGTTGTGTGATTCTGGGCAAATCATACTAGTGCTATTTGCTCGGTTTCCTCATCTATAAAATGATCTAGAGAAGGAAATGGTCAACCATTCTAGTATCTCTATCAAGAAAACCTCAAATGGGGTCAGAAAGAGTTGGACATGACTGAACAATAATAGCAACAATAGGAAAAAATAGGAAAAGTAGGTATAAAAGTTGGGAATTTTTATTTTCTTGCTCACCTTTTTTCCAGTATTAATAATGTCTGGAATTCCCCCCCCCCAATATTTTGCTATTTTTTTCTTCTTCAAATATCTTGCTATTCAAACTCTTAAAACCTTCACAATGGAGTTATCTCCAACAGGGATTTTTTTCTCCTTTAGCTCCATTTCTCATCCCCACTTATTTTCATTCCCGTCTTATTCTTTGACTCCTTTATAAGCTCTTGCCTTTATGATGTCAGAATCAACTTTATTGTTGCTTTATTACTCTAGATAAAGAAAAAAATTATTATAAAAAACATTTGCAGATGTTTTCCATTTTCTCTTGGTTGTTTTTCCTCCCCTTTTCATTTTTAAACATTCTCAAGATGATTTTGCTTCATTGGGTCTCTTGCCAAGCTTTATTTAAACTGGTTTTACCTTCTACTTTTTTCACCCTGGGAACCTTGCTCATAATCTGCCATTCTGCCCTTCAAGATTTTTCAAACAAGTTTAAGTTCCAAATGGGTGTTGACTTTGGCTGCCATCACTCTCCACTTAGCCAATAAGTCAAGTGTTTGCTCACTTAGGCACTGTTAGGCTCTCATGTTCTTGTCATAGCTATTGATTTATATCAGTCAAATTTTTGTATTAAAGTATTATAGCCTGTAACTATGGGCAGCTATTCAGTGATGTGGATAAAACACCAGGCTTAGAGTCAGGAAGACATGAATTCAAACCCAGCCTCAGATACTTCCCAGTTGTCTGATTTTGAGCAAATCACTTAACTTCTGTTGCCTCAGTTTCCTTATCTGTAAAATAATAATAGCATCTACCACCCATTATTGTTGGTAATCAAATGGTCATAGTCATCCAGTGAAATAATTATAAAGGGCTTAGCATGGTGCTTGACACATAGTGGGCACTATGTAAATGTTAGTTATTATTTTTATTTTCTTTTATCCATTTTTCACTGTTAATAATTTGGTTGAATTGGCCAGAGCTGAGTCATTTTGACTGCAGGTCATATTTCTTCTCATTTTTAGCTTTATACTACTTTTGCTATAAAAGATCAGTTGTCCAACTGCACATAGACAGTTAATTAAAGAATGAATTCCATAAGAGTAATGAGTTGTTTGTTGTCTTTTAAAACATAAACAATTTCCTTTTTTTGTTTGTATAAGGTTATTTGATGCTCACCATATCCATCACTTATTTAGCCTTTTCCTTAAAGGAAATTATATGTAATATATAGTCATATAGCTTCTGTTTTGTCTACAAGTTCTGCATTTCTCTCTTTTATTAGTCCTGCCTATTTTCCCCCAACATATTTCTCTCATCATCCTCACTTATTCATAGCTTTGCATTGAAATCAATGAATATCAAAGCATATGTTGATTTAATTTGGAGAAAATCCCAACTATGAGGAAAGAAACTTTGGAAAAATAATAGCATCAAATATTATCTATAAAAGCATGACATCCAAGATACATAGGTAATTGACATAAATATGTATAACCATTCCTCAACAAATAAGAGACATAGTATTTTATTGGGGATAAAGAACTGTCTCAGAGCCAGGAACACCTAGATTCAAAACCTTTCTCTGACAATTATTTGCTATGCTGTTGTTTAGTTGTTAGCTTGTCTGACTCTTTGTAACCTTATTTGTAGTTTTCTTGACAAAGACACTAGTATTTGGGGTGTTCAGGGAGGACTAACACCTCTGTTGAGATCTTTTCAGGGCTGCTCATACCCTTTTGGTGACCACCTCTCACTCAACTTTCACCTGTGGCTCCAAGAAATAGCATGAGCAGCTATACCCAGCTAAACTGTTTTGGCAGATGGCTGAACTAGTTGAGAGTAACTGACAAGCTTCAACTTTTTGATGAGTTAAGGGAATATCTATCCCAAGCACATGAAGATTTCCTCCTGCAGAATGGGTGGATAAGAACAATTTGTTCCAATGGCCATGAAGGTAATTGAAATAGATTCTTTGGAGCATTTAGAGCTTGGACAAGCATCAAAGATGCCAAGGTCATCCATCGCATCCCACAAAAAAGTTGGATTATGAATAATTGAAAAACTATTGAAGATATCACATAGCAAATAATGAAAGGAAATACTCCACCCTTCTCAGAGAAAAAAGTCAGGGGGACTACTGGAAAGAATGTTGTATATTTTTCCAGATATAGAATTCATTTTATTTGGTCATTAATAAGACATTAATAAGAATGGCTATACTTAAACCAAGCATATATATCTAAACATATATATTACATATATATATATATATACATATATATTATATCTTGTCCTTGATGTTGAAAAGGAATAGAACTGAGTGTTTGGCTTAATTATTTTTCTTTTTCACTAAGAAATATTTATTCTAGAAGAGGGGGAAAGTGCTTTCCCTCCTCTCTAGAAATGAATGATTTAAAGACAAATATAATCAATAAAACACATTAAAAATAAAATTCTTAAATTTTTAAGGGGGATTCTTAAAGCAAACGATTCTTTACTTATAGAACTTAACAGTGACATTGTTTTATTCATTTGTCTATTAGATCAGGACTTTTTAAAGTTTTCCCATTAGCAAAAAAAACTTTTTACCTGAGAAATTTTTATGTGACCCCTGGTAGATAGGTATATTAAATAGGCAAGCAAATCAAACATTTATTGATAATAAATTATAATTTCATGACCCTGACATTCAGTTACAAGACCCCATGTGAGGTCATGACCCACAGTTTAAGAAGCTTTGCATTAGTACTGCAAAGTTACTGCCTCTGATTTCTTATGCTGAGACAGACATAGGTGAGAATTGTCTATTTGGAATGGCTTGCTAGACTTGGAATCAAGAAGAGCCAGGTTTGTGCTGAAGAGCAATATGAAACTATGCTCAAAGGGCTATCAAACTATACATACCCTTTGATCCAACACTGTCTCCACTGGGCCAGTATCCCAAAGAGGTAACACAAAAGGGAAAAGGATCCACATGAGCAAAAATATTTGTAGTAACTCTTTTTGTAGTGGCAAGGAACTGGAAACTAAGTGAATGCTCATTAGTTGGAGAATGGCTGAGCCTAAGTTATGGTATATGAATGTTATGGAATATTATTGTTCTATAAGAAATGATCAGCAGAATGATTTCAGAAAACCCTGGGGAGACTTGCATGAACTGATGCTAAGTGAAGTGAGTAGAACCAGGAGATCATTGCACACAGCAACAAGAAGATAATGTAATGATCAATTCTGATGGATGTGGCTCTTTTTAATAGCAAAGTGATTCGGGCCAGTTCCGATGGTCTTGGGATGGAGAGAACCATCTGCACCCAGAGAGTGGGCTATGAAGACTAAATATGAATCATAATATGGCATTTTTACCTTTATGTAGTTGTTTGCTTGCTTTTTTTCTTTCTCATTTTTTCCTTTTAATCTGATTTTCTTATGCAATGTAATTGTGGAGGTGTGTATAGAAGAATTGCACATGTTTAACATATATTGGATTGCTTGTTGTCTAAAGGAGAGGATGAGGGAAGGGATGGAGGAAAAAAATTGGAACACAGGTTTTGCAAGGATAAAGTTGAAAATTATCTTTGTATGTATTTTGAAAATAAAAAAGCTAAAAAGAAAACAAAAAACAGGTTTAAACCCTGCCTCAGACACTTACTAGCTGTGAGGCTACGGGAGATTGACTTAATTTCTTTCAGACTCAGTTTCCTCATCTGTAAAGTGGATGATAATGATAATATCTGTACCTCAAGTCTGTTGTGAGGACTAAATGAGATAATTTATATAGGTATTTTACAAACCTCAAAGTGTTATTTATTGACTTCTCTGTAAGACCCATTTCGAGAATCTTTTCTTCTGTAGTATATCCAGCTAGACAGGTACTAAAGTTTAATAATGCTCATTCCAAGTGATAGTTTTAATGACTCTCCAGGAAAAAAAATGAGTGATATATATATATATATATATGTATATATATATACATATATATCTTTGTGTGTGTGTGTATACATGTTAAATTCTGTCATGCAGGAACATTTCCTCTTCAACCTTATTGTCAGGCAAAAACTAGAGGGAGGCAGACAGTTGAAGTTTGCACAGGTTTTTTCACTTCTTGTTAGGAGCTTGATGGTTTACAAACTCTAGGCTCCCTTAATGGGCCTCTTGGGATGCAGTTCTGTGTTTCTTAGAGATCCCAAGATGTGCACATGTGTTGTGCTGGCATGCTTCCAGTTCCTTTTCAACATCGAGGATAAGATGTGCACATCTGGTTTATAGTGTAGCCATCCTTATTAATGCCTAATCTCTTCTCCAAAATAACACCACCTGCCATCGCTCAAACTTGAGTTTCCTAAGAGCCTACATCAGTGTTTCCTGGAATACTTCATAAAACAAACTCCCACTGATGACAGTCTTTCACCTCCCCTTTCCTGAGAAACAATCACAACAAGAGAGAATTTTAGCATCTCCACAGAGGCCAAGGAATCCTACATATCTTTTGGCTTTCATTTGGACTAGTGTTCTCATCTTAAGAAAATGAATAAGAAAATCTTTTTTCATACCTAAAGTTTATGCTGTTATCTTATAAAACAACTATGTGCTATATGAAAAGGTATTCTAGATCACTATTGATCAGAGAAATGAAAATTGAGACAACTTTGAGGTACCACTACACACTTCTCAGATTGGCTAAGATTATAGGAAAAAGATAATGACAAATGTTGGAAAATGTGAATATAAATGTTAAAAAATGTGAGAAAACTGGGACACTAATATATTGTTGGTGGAGTTGTGAACTGATCCAACCATTCTGGAGAGCAATTTGGAACTATGTTCAAAGAGTTATCATATTGCATACCCTTTGATACAGCATGTTTCTATTGGGCTTGTATTCCAAAGAGATCTTAAAGGAGGGAAAGGGACCCACATGTGCAAAAATGTTTGTGGCAGCCCTTTTTGTAGTGGCTAGAAACTGGAAACTGAATGGATGCCCATCAATTGGAGAATGGCCGAATAAATTATGATATATGAATGTTATGGAATATTATTGTTCTATAAGAAGTGATCAGGAGGTTGATTTCAGAGAGGCCTGGAGAGACTTGCAGGAACTGATGCTAAGTGAAATGAGCAGAACCAGGAGATCATTGTACATGGCAATGGCAAAATTATATGATGATCAATTTTGACAGACATGGCTCTTCTCAACAATGAGACCATTCAGCCCAGTTCCAATAATTTTGTGGTGGTGAGAGCCATCTACACTCAGAGAAAGGATTATGGGAACTGATTGTGGATTATAGCACAGCATTTTCACTTCTTTTGTTGTTGTTTGCTTGAATTTTATTTTCTTCCTCATTTTTTTTCCTTTTTGATCTGATTCTTCTTGTGCAGCCAGATAATTGCATAACTACATATGCTTATATTGGATTTACATATATTTTTGCCATGTTTAGCATATATTGGATTACTTGCCATTTAGGAGAGGGGGTGAGGGGAAAAGGGGAAAATTGGAATACAAAGTTTGCAAGGGTCAATGGTGAAAAATTATCCTTGCATATGTTTTGAAAATTAAAAATTTCAATAAAAAAATGTAAAAAAAAAAAAAAAGCCCAGGTATGTGCTGATTTACAAACAGCCAAATAATGAATGTTGAATACCTATAGTTATGCTAGATGTGGAAATGGGCTTCCCTCTTCTTCATACACTGAGAAGGGGGTTTCTCATGTTATATTACCTCCTTATTAAATACTAACTATTCCTAAAAAGGAGGTACTTAACTTATGGTATCATATTTCCTTCCAATGTGTCCAGTGATTTTCCTATAGGAATAATGTAATAAATGATGGTTTGTCCCCAAGCCAGTCCCCAAAAATCTATTTAGCCCAGAATGTAGTACAAAATACTGTCTGCATCATAAGTAAACTGTTTGAAGGCAGAAACTGTCTTTGAATCCCCAGAGCAGAATATGGGCTCCCAATAAATGCCATCCATCTGACACAATATATCCAAGAGATCGCCTCTACCAAGCAAAAGTAGAGTTATCAGACCTTCAGTTTTCCAGTAAGTTTTTTAATCGCAATCTCATTTTGTCTATCCACACAGTTGAAATGATCATATTTACTCATACAATTCCCTACTTCTTTCTGATGTTCTCACTAACACTAAACGGGATAAGCACACCATTCTGGAACATGTAGGTCTTTGAAAGTAGAATGGTACAGTGAACAGCAAGCAGGATTTGGAGCCAGGAAGACCTCTATTTAAATTCTCACATCTCTACTTATTAGCTATGTGTCCAGGAAGAAGTCACTTAACTTTCTTGAGTTTGTTTCCTCATCTGTAAAATGGATACAGTACCTATCATGAAGCTAATGTGAGGCTTTTACTCCTTTTTCAGCAATTTCTTGTGTCCTGACAAATGGTATTCTAAAATGAAGGATCTTGTGGGTATGAAGTTTCAAAGCCCCTAAGAAAGGGATCTCCAACCAATCCACCATGTAGCTGCTGCCATTTTTGGCCACTAGGGGATTCTCTCACTTTTCAAGTGGTGGAATTTTCAGAAAGAATAGTTGAGTGATGGATAGCATCTTTAGTTCATTCCACCCTTTTTAGACTTCAGTGTCCCACCGTCAGCAATTTTTCCCTCCCAATCTTCTAACCATTATAGTATAGTATAATGGTTTACTTAGAGAATCCTAGAGAGTCAATGAAAAATAAATATATTAACTTTTATGAAGGAATAAATTAATTAAAAAGCAGTCTATTAAAAAAAGACTACACAATACTCACAAAAGATATCTGCTCATTTGTCTTCTACCAACAAAATTCAACAAGAGGAACTAGAAAGAAAAATTCCATTCAAAATTACTACAAAATTTTAAAAATATTTGGGACTTAGGTTACCAATATTATCAAGACATATATAAATTAAATTTTAAAACATTCCTTATAGAAATAAAGAAAGACAAATAAACTGTGACATATTAATTTTTTCATGGTTAGGCTATGATAAAAATTATGATACTATCTAAATTAATTTGTATACTTAATGTTATACTAATCAAACTACCAGGGGAAAGGAATAAGTATTTACTAAGCATGTACTATGTGTTAAGCACTATGCTAAGCACTTTACAAATAATTATCTCTTTCAATCCTTACAACAAACCTGGGAAGTAGGTACTAATATCATCCTCATTTTACAGTTGAGGAAACTGAGATTAAACAAAGAATAGTTGACTTGCCCAGAGTCACACAGCAGAAGGTGTTTAAGAACAGATTTGAATACAGATCTTCCTGATTCTAAGCTCTATCTACTGTACTACCTAATTGGATTTTAAATAACTTGACAAAATGATAGCAACCTTATCAAGGAAGATGATTAAAAATATATAAAATGAAGAAAGTAATTCTTGATTTCAAATTATATAGTAAGGCTATATTCATCAAAATTACATAGTATTGGTTAAAAATAAAGATAATTCATAAAATCAGAACTGTGGAATAGACTAGAAAAGCAAGACTGCATCTCTATAGAATATAGTAGTAACCCAACTCCCAGTTAAGTTCAAGAACTCAAATCACTAGAGAAAGAACTCCTCCTTAGAACTAGTGGGAAAACTGGAAAGTATTTGGCAAAAATTAAGTTTATAGGAGACCAAAATTTTGGAGCAAAATAATATAAAAAATGTAATATGAATTAATATAAAAATGTAAAATGTAAAAGCCTATTATTAAAAAGCATAGTAGCAGAGGAGAATGAAAGAGGTACCTATGGTTTAGGGCAAATTTACAAAAGAAAATAAACCATTTTGACAATAGAAAATTGAAAAGTATTTTCATCAACTGAGTCAGTGTAACTATAATAAAAAAATTGTTAGTTCAGAAAAATTATTCACTTCAAATATATATGATGTTCAAGATATTAGGAATTGATAGAAAAGACCAAGAGCTATTGCCCAAAAGGTAAGTAGTCAAAATACATAAACAAACTATTTTTCAGAAGAAAAAAACTACACAACCAGCAATTCTATGTTTAAAAATGTTCCACATCACTAAGAAAAGCAAATAAAATTAAAACAACTCTGAGGTTTCCCCTTTTTCCCTCCAAATTGACAAAGATTATAAAACATGGAAAGAATCGACAATCAGTGCTAGAGAGGTTGTACAAGGACAGACATATGCAGAGGTTATTGATGGCTTTGAATTGGTCTGACCACTTTCGAAAACAATTTCAAACTATGTGAGAAAAGCAATTAAACTAGTCATATCTTTTGACCCAGGAATACTAATACTAGGCATTTGTCCCAAGAAGATCAAAGAGGGAAAGTTTCCATATATATGAAAATATTTATTGCAGCATTTTTTGTAGTAGTAAGAAGTTGGAAATAAAGCAAGCACTCACTGAGTGAGGTAATAGATAAAAATATTGGAGTATATGAATATAATGTAGCATTATATTCATTGTACAATATGGCAAATATGAAGATTTTGGAAAAACTTGGGAAGACTGATATGAAGTGATGCAAAATAAAATTAGCAATACCAAAAGAACAACATACACAAAGTCCACAACTAGGTAAGGAAAATAGCAGTGAAATACATATTATCAAGTAGGATAATATTTGTAAAATGCTTAGTAAAGTGCCTGATACATAGTAGATATTTAAAAGATGTTTATTTGCTCTCTTTCCCCTTAATAGATACTTATTTGCTCTTTCCCTCCCCTTTTTTATGTGAACTTAGATTAATGAATCAGCAATCTTCACCCCAGAGAAATGAGGAGGAAATGTGTCTTTCTTGCCTCATAAGAGAGGTGCTGAACTATAGGTGAGGAATAAGGTAGCTGACATGGTCAGTGTTGATTGATTTTAATTTTTTTTTATTTCAAGGAAAAATTCTGTAAGAGAGGAATTGAATCTAGAAAAGATAGCAATTTTTTTAAAAAGTGTTAATGGAAAAAAAAATGATTGAGTTCTGACAAGTTCTCCTTTTCCCCAAGTCAGTTTCTGTTCTGTACTTTGACAATGACAATGCACATTCAATTTAGAAAAGCCTCCGTTTTCAGTGTGTTTGCTATTCCAAACTAAATAAAGAAAAAGCAGTGAGGGGGAAATTATGTAAGATAAGCATTACAAAAAGTCCTCTCAAAATGAAAGTGAAATATGTAAAAAGGGACCCACAAGGAAGAAAATATAACAATTTTATCATATATTAAGTGAGATTTAATTGTGAAGAAAGTCACTGCAGGCATATAAAGCCTGATTTAATGTTAGGGCTGGCTTTATTTTAGGATAAATGGGTACAGATTGCTCTGGGTCACATACCAATAGGGGAGGGGAGTTATGAAAGTTCTTAGTAAGAAACACTGTGGTGAAGAAGTCCTTTGGGGGTTATGGGAGAGCGTAAGGAAGAAGACAGGATTTGAATAGGCAGCTTTGCTCATTAGAACAATCTTCTGTTCTCATTCTGGCTGTTTTGGACCATAGTCAGGAAGAATTAGATGTAAGCAACAAAGCTGTTTGCCATTTAATTTGCCAGCCCTTCTGTTCCCCAAACCACAAGTAGGCCACTAGCCCTAGTCCTTAGGAAAATATTTCAACATTGTTTTAAATGGTCTCCTATACTGTTATTACAACTGTGAGGTTTGATTGTATTGGTTTATGTTTTGTAAAGCGGTCTTAGTCTATGTGAGACATCCTAGTCATTATCTCTGGTCCTTGCTATTTCTTTGTGGAACATACTGTGTTCTCATCCAGGATTGGTTACTCAAGAAGTGAGAGTATTTCCTATAATGTATCACCAAAGTCACTGTAATCATAACTCTCCCTTTTTCCCTTTCTTAAAAAAAAAAAAATCAGATCACATTTTTCTTTTAAAATATATTTATTTATACATTTTATTTTTAAGTTACAGTCATGTCTAGAGAAAAAAAATGCTAACCCCCCAATGAACCCTCTTGGTAGTAAAAATATCTTATACTAGTCCTGCATCTATTAAGGTACATAGCATTTTATTATAGTAGTCCACTATCTCTCTGCTATGAGAATGGAGTAATGTTTCATTATCTGTTCTTTGGACTTGAATCATGTTAAAACAAACAAAGAGATTATAAATTGAAAAATCAGCTCTCTTGTTGAAACTTTTATAAAGTTTTTTTGTTTTTTTGTTTATATATATATAATATGTATATATATATATATATATATATATGCTATTAGGTCATGAACTTCTTAAGAATAGGGATAACCTATTGCCTCTTTTTGTATCTCCAGTGCTTAGCACAGTGCCTAACACACAGTAGGTATTTAAATATTTATTGGCTATTTGTTGAATGCTACATATTCAAGTTCCTTTAAGGGCATTATAAAGATATCACAGGCAACTAGAAATATGCCTCATGGATTATTATCCCTCTTAATGAGATACAGAAGTGAATCAAAATTTGGTCATCAAACACCATCCAAGTGAGGATAAATCATCAAGGAAGAAAGCATTAATGGGCTCTCAAAGTTCTAACCTGGTCAGAGGTATAGTGTCATATATTTGTAAGATTCTTTCTCACAAAATTAAACAACCCTATATCATAATTACTCTGTGATACATAGAGTATATTAATTGAAGGAGAACAAAGGAATTCCACTCTAGTTGACTCCACTGCTCACTGCAGGATTATCAGTGGGAAGGTTCAGCAGCCAATCCCTCCTAGCTAAAATGAAAGTGAGTTTCAAGTGCTTGGTATGCCAGGGCTTACAATTCTGGGCAGTCAGCAAGTATTTACTGAAAGCTGATGCTGAAATTTCCGCACATTCTGTGCTCATTCTGAACCAAATCCCTGTTTCTTGGGTAAGAGCTAGAACACTAACCCTGAACTTCCTTTAGGAAAATTTCTAGGTGGACAGTGTTCCTCCCTGGATGAGATGAAAAATATGTTTGTTGTTTATTGGAGTTTTTTTTATTTTTTTAGGTTTTAAAGGAATAAAGAATAAAGTAAAAAAAATTAGTTAAACTCCTCCTTGTTTCTTCCTTCCTTCCCCTCTCTCCTCCTTCTCCTCTTCCTTTTTCTCCTTCTCTTCCTCCTTCTCCTTCTTCTAATATAATTTATTTGGAATGGAAGCAATAGTGATCTTAAAACCATACTTTTAGTTCTATCTTTTTCCTCATAAGTATATTTGGGCCATTTATTGAAACTTTTTTTTTTTTTTTTTTTTGCTGAGGCAATTGGGTTAAGTGACTTGTCCAGGATCACAAGTTAGGAAGTGTTAGGAAGTTTCTGAGGTCAGATTTGAACTCATGTTCTCCTGACTTCAGGCCTGGTGCTCTATCCATTGCACCACCTAACTGCCCCTTGAAACCAGTTTTTAAAACTATGTAGATAGTTTTTCTTTCTTTTTTAATCAGGGATTCTTAATTTTTTTCCACTGGCAATTCTCTTTTTGTCCAAGAAATTTTTACACGACTCTGAGTATACTGATATATAAAATAGGTATACAAATAAAACATTTAAAGAAACTTATTTTAAAATAATTCTTTGGTATACATATGATTTTACCATTTATTAAAGATGAAAGCAAATTTTCATACTAATGAGACTGGATGTGCTTGTTTATTTCTACACAAAGAATTAGATCTTGGCAGAATATTTGATATTTTTTACTGTTGCCAAATTTTTCACAATCCCCACATTCAGTCATGCAACCCTATATAGGGCCATGATCCACAGCTTTAAGAAGCTTTGACCGAGATGATTCAAAGTTCCTTCAAGTCTTAATCTGTAATCTTGGTCTGATGCTCTACAGTTTATGGGCATTATCTTGGGCTCCTTTGAACTTTTCCATTTACCCAAATCATGAGACCTCAATTTCTGTGAAAGATGCAGTATCAGCTCAATTCAACAAGCATTTATTAAGCACCTAATTTGTCCTAGACACCATTCTAAATGCTGGAGATACAATGATAAAAATGAAAGAGTTCTAGCTTTTAAGGAACTTACAATTTATGATATGAAGCCAGAGTCGAATGATCACTAGCAGATCTTCTATTTCTTAGTCTAATGGTCCTTTGTTCCTACATTGCAATGTTTTACTAAGCTCTTCAAAAATTTCCCTGAGATAACTGGTGAGAGTTGAGAAAAGTCTTCCTCAGATTCTCTTCCTAAATTATGGGAGAAAATGAATACTGCTCTTTAGACCAACTCTTTAGCAAAAGGGAGACAGTGGCGCATGGAATCACAAGAGCTCTCACACTTTCCAGAGAACCAAGCTACAAAATAATTCTTCAGAAACAGCCATATGGCTGGCTGAACCAAATGCACCAAGTGATGAAACCCAGAGTGACACATTGGAAATATTCGGCTCACTGAGTCATTGGTGAGCCAGTTTCCAGGGCCTGAGTCAGGAGATTATAGGACTTTCACTGCTGTCTGAATTTGAATCCCAATGGGTATGTGATGCTTTTTTCCAGCTGCTCTCAGGCAATGTGATTCCTCTGTTAAAATACCTAACACTCTTAAATTAGACTTTGGGGGCTTAAATTCAGGGTTGGGTGACTATCTCAAAGAGGGTTGGGAATATTTCTCTATTACAATCCTCAGAAGCAAGAAATAACCCCCTCTTCCTCTTACAAGTTCACTTCTGAGATAAAGGTGAAATAAAAGAAAATTCATGTCATTCTCCAATTCCAATCTTGTCCTCCTCAGTTGACCATCGTTTCTTCCTGAAATACATGCCTCTTCTTTGTTCAGGACTAAACCCCAGACTCATCCTGGTCAGCCCTGGCTCACCATATATCCCACTCTGGTGGTGCCTTCTAGCCATAAATCTTGGCATTCACATGTACCATTTGTACTGGATTACCTGGCACCCATTCATTTGTTCCTGAGGAATTGTTCTCAAGTTATTCCATTCAAGCTTGTCTTTTCTTCCCAGGGGAGAAGATCATTTTAAGGTCATAGACCATGTTTTCTCCTGCTCTTTTTTTTAAATCCTCTAAAATGCCCAGTATCAAGCTAGGACTAGAGTATGTGCTTAAATATGTCTCAGTGAATGAATGAAATTGTATTTATGTATATGTGTTTCTTCAATAAATATACCTACATGAACATATATACATTCCTACACATACACACATACATGTTATCTTCCCTATAGAATTGCAATTCTTTCAAGGCAAAAATTATTTCTTTTATCTGTCTTTGTATCCCCAGAGTACATTGTATCCCTAGTACATAGTAGGTCCTTATAGTTAGTTGTTTGTTGATTGATTGAATAATGAATGAATAAATCAATGAAAAAAAATTTAGGAATACAATGAAGAAGTGGGACCATATAAGAGTTGATCACCAATTCAAATTTTCCTCTTAAGTAAGTCTGAATCTGCATCTGTAGTCTATATAGCAACTAAGTAGTCAGGAAGATCTGAGTTCCAATCCTGCCTCAGACACTTATTTGCTGTATAACCTTAAGCAAGCAATAACCCCTGCCCAGCCTAAGTTTCTTCATCTATAAAATTGAGATAACAACAGAATCTACCCTCCTGGGCCATTGTAAGAATAAAATGAGATAATGTTTATAAAGTACTCTGAAAATCTTTTTTTATAATAATAATAGCTTTTGTATTTTTAAAAATACATGCAAAGATAGTTTTCAACATTCACCCCTACAAAACCTTGTGTTCCAAATTTTCCCCTTCCTCTAGACAGCACATAATCTAATATTGGTTAAACATATGCAATTCACTCTGAAAAACCTTGTGTCCCAAATTTCCCCCTCTCTCCTACACAGCAAGTAATCTAATATAGGTTAAACATGTGCGATTCTTCTAAACATATTTCTACATTTATCATGTTGCGCAAGAAACATCAGATTAAAAAGAGAAAAAAACAAGAAAGAAAAAAACAACAAGCAAACAACAAAAAGATGAAAACACTATGTTGTGATCCATATTCAGTCCCCATAATCATCTCTTTGGATGCAGATGGCTCTCTCTGTCACAAGTCTAATGGAATTGGCCTGAACCAGCTCATTGTTGAAAAGATTCAAGTCCATCAGAGTTGATCATCACATAATCTCATTGTTGCTGTGTAGAATGTTCCATTAGTTTTTCTCATTTCATCTGGCATCAGTTCATATAAATCTTTCTAGGCCTTTCAGAAATCTGCCTGCTGATTGTTTCTTATAGAACAACAATATTCCATAACATTTATATACCATAACTTATTCAACCATTCCCCAACTGATGGGCATTCACTCACTTTCCAGTTCCTTGCCACTATAAAAAGGGTTGCTACATTTTTGCACATGTGAGTCCTTTTCCCTTTTTTATGATTTCTTTGAGATAGACCCACTATACTTTGAAAATCTTAAATATATATATATGTGTGTGTGTGTGTGTGTGTATATGTATATATACACAAATATGCCATTTAAAAATCTCTTTTTTTCTACATTTACTTAGCCAATACAATAATAGCACCATGCATTTATGGGTGTTTAAAAATTTTTATTTTATTCTGAACTTAAAAAATAAAATAACCATTTCATAATATAAAATAGGAGGGAAATGAGAGCAAATGAAATTGAAAATCTATTATGTTCAACTTGCTATTCCTTTTAAATACATAATAAAGTTATTGTGTAGCTTTCTTTTTTCCCCAGGGGTGTTTTTAAAAACTTGATATCTTATTGGTACTGTATAGTCATCACTGTGAGAGTGCAGACTTGTGATTTCATTGTGTATGGAGGAAGATTAGGGGAGAAAGAAGATAATTTCCAATATGGAGAATCCTTCCATCAACATAAATTGGCAGCTCATTTATAATTTTTGGTCTTAGAGCACCAGGGAGTTACATGATTTGACTGGGATAGCACATTTAGTGTTTATCAGATGCAGGACTTGAACCCAGAGCTTTTCATCTTCAAGATCAGTCCTCTATCCAACAAGCCATTCTGTTATATGATGTTATTAAATTAGTATCTGTGGCTCATGGTCGCTGTTGGATAGCTCCCATGCTGAGGTAAGAGCTTGGATATTTTACATGAGACTCACAAATGACTACAGAGAAGGACTTAGAGGTAGCAGTACGGTAGGATCTAAGGAGGGAATGATGTAAACCCAACATGGGCTACATGGCAGTAACATATCCTTTAATTACCAGAAATGTACTATCACCTGATGTAGTGGAGAGAGAGTACTGGGTTTGGCATTAAAAACCTCTGAGTATAAATACCACCTGTATAATTTACAAATTTACATTTGCATGACCCTAGGCAGTAATTTTGTCACTTGTACTAGGATAACTCTCTAGGAATTATTTATGACTTTCCTAAAATGAAAAGATTGGACCACATAACTACTAAATTTCTATTCAGCTCTAAAATGAATAATACATTAAAGAATAGCAAATTAATATAATTATAATCATCCATTTACTCCAAACATTGAAATATAGGATATTTACTCTCCCATCTATGATTTGTTAAGTCCTTTAAGGGAATGCCATTTGATTTAAAGAGCAATTATTGTGTTGGGTGTTTAGCAGTTGAAAATTCAATCCACAAGCATTTATTAAGCACCTACTGTATAATGGATGCTATGCTAATAACTGAGGATACAAAAAAAGCAACACTCTTAAATACTTGTGGTTCAATGGAACTGGCAGCATTCCTTCCTAGGGCGAAAGGCCCAAAGTGTTGCAATACAGATAGATAAAAAGCCTCAGGATATTTGAACTAAGAGAAACCTTCAGAAAGCATCTTCCCATATCTAGTATAATTGCTACCTTGGCTAAGGTCACAAATTTAAACACTAACTGGGCTGGGATTAGAACCCAGGCCACTAGACTTTAAAACATAAGAAACTGTTTTTTGTTGTTGTTGTTTTTGTTGTTGTTGTTGTTGTTGTTGTTGTTGTTTTAATGCCTGTTAAATGAAGAGAAGGCAATTTAGCTATTTCTATACCAAAGAAAGGTAAAACCTATGACTTAAGGTGGGGTCTCTATAGGAAAAGTGAGGTTCAGAGTTGAAGTAAATTAGGAATAACAGTCCCTGAGACTTCTTATCCTCAACAACAGAATTCTGGGACCTGATTTACTATAATTGCATTAACATGCTATGCTTTGGCTGTGTATATAAGTCCTCATCTAATGTTTTAGATTTCCATCATTTATAAGATAAACAATTATAGCTTTTACATAACTTTCACACGTCATTCACTTTGTAGAATGCAGATTAGCCTTGTGTCACTTAACTGCATGTACACATGCACAAACATACACACACTCAGAAATAAAGAAATCCAAAAGTGGTTTTAGCAGCAAGAATAACATAAAGGTTTAGTCTGCTAGTGGAGTCAGGAACATGGAGATTGTTCATTAAAATGTTGGATAAATATTGAACAATGTCCTTGTCCCTGCTTTTCTTGCCCAAAGCAGTCTGAAATTCATTATACAAAGTGTCAGGATATTTATTAGGAAGTCTCCCTACTTCCATTTTCTTCACTGCTTCAATCCAACTCCCCGATGGATGCCAGATTAACTTTTCTCATACCTAGATGGTCATGTTACTCTACTCAAAAAATTACCTTTAGTGAATGACTCTCTGTTGGCTATGTTCAAGTTTCTTTTGCCAAGCATTCAAAACCACTTCATAATTGGCTGCCCCCCCCATCTTTTCAACTTCTCATTTTGTTTGTAGGCAAACTGAGCTATAAGATGCCCTATGCTTTGCAGCCTCTTTGCCACAATATTCTTTATTCCTTAAAGTTACAAATCTCATGTGTGATTTTGGGTGGCTCACTTTATCTCCCTGGACCTCAATGTCTTTATCTATAATATTAAAGGGTTGAAGTTCCTTTCAACCCTAGGTCTGTGATCTCTGACTCTGTGCACCTGTAGAATTAGTTTCAATTACTCAATATTTCATTGATTCATGATCTCATGAATGTGGTCATACTGTCCAGTAGTACAAGAGCATTCTCTTCTCACCTTGTAGGGGAATTCTTATCCATCTTCTTCCATGAATCCTTCCTCAATAGTTTTCATTGTTCATTTGCAGTTTGTCTAAAATGTATGTGTTGATGAAACATTTTTTATAGTTTGTTTACCATTATCTGGAAGCTAGATATTCTTTATTTACTTAGGTTTTCCTTTGTGGATAGTTAGGCCAAGCACACTTAAGTGTTTATACATCTCATTAAAGATGCTCTGTGGTGTTCTGAGGTTTGATATAATTGGCGCAGTCATCCAGGAATATCTGAAGGACCTTATCATCTTTAGGGAATCTCTTTTTTATTTGAACTCTGGAGTGACACATCCTACCAAACCCTCTTGATGAAAGAGGTATACTCTCTATGCTTCATTTGATATAAACAAACATAATTTGACTAAAAGAAGTTATCTGTTATTATAGTTTTCAAGGAATCTCATGATATTCACAGATACATGGGAAACATCTTGGAGAAGAAAGTCTTTTTTTAATAATAGCTTTTTATTTTCAAAATATAGCAAAGATAATTTTCAACATTCACCCTTGCAAAACCTTGTGTTTCAAATTTCTTTCCCTCTCTTCTGTCTACTCCCTTCCCTAGAGAACAAATAATTCAATATATGTTAAACATGTGCAATTCTTCTATACATATGAGAAAAAAGTTTTTAAGACATTCTTTTGTCAATACCTAGCACGGTACCAGGCATATAAAAAAATGCTTAATAAATGCCTGTTGATTTGACACATTTTTGCTAGTCAACAAACAAGTATAATGAGATATTTTATTCTCCTCCCTTTTGGACAATTATATGGCTGCATCATTCCAAAGCCTGTCTCCTTCCTTGTCAAATCTTCATCAAGGATGCCCTTAATACATGTATGTATTATTTCCATAACAATATTGTAGTGTTGGGAAAATAGTCATATGGGTTAGTAGTTATTGGTATTCTGTTTATCTATTGTTGGTAGTAATAAAGTCTGTGATTTATCATTCCTTTGATATCCTCTTATTTTTCACACGCTTTGACAACTGATATCTCATAGCCCTCAAGACTATATGAAATTGTTTCAGTGTGGAACTTTTTTGTTTAAACTGGGTTCAGTCTATCTATCTTCCTCACCTTGTTTTTTTAGTGCCATTTCCACTTCTTCATATAGAACATCAGAGTCTGGGATGTTAAAGTGTAAATGTAGTCCACTGCCACTGATGGCGAAAAGATTTTCTTATAAAAATCTTTACAGAACTTTCCCATTTCTAAATTGTTACTCTCCATCTGATTTCATCTTTAAATGCCCTCAGGATGATTTTGCTTAGATGAGTCTCTTGCCAAGCTTTCTGTAAACTTGTTTTCCTCTACACTGCTTCTTGCTGTTTTATGAGAAGATAATGTTCAATACTCTGACTGTACACAGACAGCTGATTCAGAAATGGCTCCCTTATTGGGAACTAGTCATTTCCTTTCTATTAAGGTGCAGGTCAATTTTATTTTTGTATGACATTATTTAGGGCTTACTACATCCAACATTCCCTTCCTAACTCTCTTCTTGAAGAAACATCCCAAAAGAATATTAGTATTTAAAACATTGCTTTTGGTTCAAATTTTATCTTGGATTTTTGTTTTCTTTTACTTCCCAGAAGTGCTATTTTGATACCTCACTGAGATATGCAGGTTGTTCCACTATACCGAAAATCTCTGTTCCATTGATAGACTATATCTACTGTCCAGTGGCTGGTTACTTCTTAATGAATTCTTTAGTCATGAAAGAAATAAAAATTCCAGATGGCTTTCAGTCCTGTGTGTCCCTTCTCTACTCCTACAATGATAGTGGAAAATGGCAGAAAATGTCCCTAAGATGCTTAGAATCCCACTATTTAATATATCTAGAAATGTTTAATTTAATCATTGATGTTATAAAGGTGAGATCCTTGACAATGTCCTCCCATGGCATCCAATAATGAAAGTGATGTGATATATTAATAGAGGAATTGATGTAATCATATCAGTGTTAAATTCTTACTAGAAAATGAAAATAAATGTATAAGGCATAAGGAATGTGGCTCACAGATTCTCCTTATACTGGGAAGGCAGAGTTGCTTTTACTGTGCTTTCAGAGGCAACAATAAACATTATTTCAGGAGATACTAGGCTATCTCTTATTGAAACACTATTAAAAAGCATAGGATATAGCACTGCCTGCATAGGTTATGTTCACATGAATTTTTCTAAATGCAACCTAGGGAGAAGCTTTACTTGATATCTTGTCCACCCTCATTTAAGAAGACTTTGTTCCTGACTGGAGAAGAGAGAGGAATTTTACTCATCCCAATTTAAAGATTTTGCAACTGCCTGGAGGGGAGAAGGAATGAACATGAACCCGGAACTGTGCTCTAATCAGAGAAAAGATATTAGAGTATAACTGTATCTGTTTTTTTCTTGAAATGTAGATAGTCAAGGAGAAATTTTTTTTTCTTGGATTCGAATGAATTTCTTGTTTTTTATCCCTGAAGGAAGAACAGGTGCCCCAAGCTTATATCTAAAAATATGACCTTTTCTTGTCAAATGCTAGTTACAACAAAAATCATTAAAATAATGAATAACAAGTGAACTCATTTACTTGAGCAGATACTAAATTGAAGTTAAAGAATTTATACATATTAGAATATGCTAGAAAACACACAGTGAAGAAACTTTCCCATTGGAAGTGAGATATTTGTCTGTTCAGTAGATATCAAATGAACCAAGAAAAAGACCCTGATCTCACTAAAGTAGAATTTGTCTTCAGTTGAAAAATAAAATAAAATGAAAGCCCCTGTAATAAATTTGCATAGTAAAACAAAACAATTCCCTACATTGGCCATGTTATATATGTTTGTATGAAAATATATATGTGTGTTGTATATGCATTCATACATATGTGTGTACATCTTATATATAAATAAAACATTGGCCATGTCCTATATAGACAGATACATATGTAAATGTGTGTTATACATGTAAATACATATAGTATGTGTGTACAATGTGTTATACATGTATATATAACACACATATCTGCATTATGATTCATACGTACATGCACAAATATAATGCATGCTCAATATAGGAAATGGTTTTATATGTATAGTGTATATATGTACATATATACACCCAGAGAGAGAAATATACATATATATAGGTACCTTTATATGCATACATACATGTATATCTATATATCAGTCTTCACCTTGAGTCCTTCTCCTCTTTATTAATTCAATTGCATGCTCCATTATCATTCTTCTGGAGTCATGATTGGTCGTTGTGTTGATCAGAGTTGCTAAATCTTTCAAAATCGTTCCTTTTTTAAGTGTTATTATTATATAAATAGCTCTCCTTATTCCAAACAGAAGTGTTGAGATTGTGTGACTTTGGGGATATCTAGTTCACCTCCTTTGGCCTCATTTTTCCCTTCTATGAATGAGATGGGTTGCACTTTTAAAATGGCCTAAAGTTCCTTTTGAGCTATAAATCTATGATTCTCTATTATTCTACATGACAGCTTTCTACCTATTTTTGGCCAGCTGTCATATTCTTCCTAAGTTTTTACTTCTTGAGGATAAATATTATAGTTCCCATTTGGTGCAGTGTCACAAACCTTCAACAGCCTGGTCACACTCATCTTTTAGACAACCCAACTTGTCATTGTTCAAGAACTAAACTTGGTACTCCAGAATTGGCCTGGTCAAAATTTTCTTTCTCCACAATAAATTGGTTCAGGGACATACTATCTGCTAATCAATGTTTTTTAGCCATTTTGAGTGTGCATGATTTATCAAAGTAGAAATGTTGCACTCCTATCTCTTTTCCTTTTCTCTTTCTCTATTATGCTCCCATGCTGGTTACTTTCATATTCCCATCATCACTGCTTTTCAGCTCCCATTTATGTATTGTCTTTCTGTATTAGAATTTAAGTTCCTTGAAGTCAGGGGCTGTCTTTCTTTCTGCTTGTATTTCCATATCCAGCATTTAGTACAAAACCTGGAACAAAATAAATCCTTGTAGGCTTATTGACTTTTAAAGTAGCTTGTGGGATTTGCATAAGGTTACTATACTCAGTGATTTCATTGATGTGGGTGATCACATTGATGGAGATTGGCAGACAGGCTAAACCAGGTTGAGGGTAAATGACAGGCCTCAAACCTGTTGATGATTTAGAGGAATGTCTATCCCAAGTATGTGAAGACTTCCCCTGGCAGAATGGTCAGATGAGAAAAATTTGTTGCAACAGCCATGAAGGAAGCTTCTGTGGAGTGCTTGAGCCTGGTCAGATCAAAGATGGCAAGGTCATCCACTACATCCTGGGTCATCTCCATTCCTCTTGACTTTTGTCTTCCCACTGGACTTTGATGATTCTGGAAGAGAGAGTGAGTCTGACAGCTTTGTGTAACTGTGTCTCTTAAATCCAATCTACGTACAAGTCAAGACATCATCTGTGATGTCACCAGCCTTCTGAAAACACAGGATGAATAAATATGATACATGATTGCATGATCCGATTTTCTCCATTTCTGATTCTCCTTTCTTTCCATAAAAATTCCATAGAGAGATCTACTCAAGAGGTAAACTAATGGACTGACACACTAATGGGTAAATAGATGAGAGAGAATGGAGGGGGAGGGACAGAGAGACAGAGACAGAAAGGGGGAGAAGGAAAGGGAGAGGGAGAAAAAGAGGAAGAGGGTGAAAGATCTTAGTTAATTAGATATTAGTTGGATAATATATGTATGTATATGTGCCAGGCACTATGCTAAGTGTCTAACAGGTTAGATGTTAATATCTTGTAGTATACCATCCATTTGTTGTCTCTCATTCCTATTATACAATAGGCTTATCTCTTGTGTTCTGCATGTTATCTTTTATTCTACTACTTAGGAGAAAGTCACTGTCAGCAACACAAGACAGCCAGTTCATATTTACCATTCATCTCTCCGTAGCATTTTGGATTAGAAAATTGAATTCTTCTGATATTGTGGAAATTTATCCATCACTGAGGAAATATTTGTGTAACTGTTCTCTAAACTGAAAGTTGATAATTTTTCTATACTATCACATTTCTTGTCTCATCTCACACAGAAGGTTGGTATGCACCATTGTAATTATTAGTGCAGGAGGTAGAGATGAAGATAGGATAGATAGGTCATGTTTAATTTGGGATCCAGGAAATAGTAAATCAAAGAACACTTGACCATGGGTATCACTGGAACAAATGAAATACAAGGAATTGCTTCACAAAGCTTTAGTCTTTTGTGGCTCTGTTGGCAAGTGTTTCCTAATATCTCATCCTGTGTATTAGCATAATAATAGGCATAGTTACAAGGAAGGTCCTTTTTTAACTGTTTTGCTTTTATGAACAAAGATACCTTCACTCATTCATTGATGAGCATTTATTTCAAATCTAAAAGGAAAACGCCAGTAAAATGAAAACAATATAAATAAACTTGCAAAATATAAATAATATAATGTGGTCATATATTTTATTTTTGCCTAATCCATAATTACCATATATCTTTACATAGTATAAGATCACAGTTCTTGAATGGAAGAGGCCTTTGTGCTCATATAACCCCTTCATTTTACATTTGAGGAAATTGATTCCCAGGGCCCCTCATGTGGTAAGGTGCAATTAGGTTCTCTGATTCCAAATCCATGAGTCTCCCAGGACTTTGTAGGATTTCTAATGTGTGACCAAATTCTAAGAAATGCTTTTATTTTGGCTAACATATTTGCTATTCATTCTTTGCTTCTCTTCATTTTCTAGGCATGATTAAATTCAGTCCAAGTGAAGGTCAGTCAGCTCATCTTCTTTGTGGTGTGTGTTCCTGATCTATTTGTATTTTGTCAAATGCCACATATTGGCAAGTCGCCAATAGCAGAGAATGGCTTTGCCTTTGTTACAATATCTGGCAACCTATATTCATCATTTGCCCTTATCTTCCATTTGCTCTGGCCTGTGTTTGGATGTAAAGCTAATTATTTCTTGTTTTTACTAGCCATTCTTGAGAATTTTGTATATTAAGGTAGTCTTTTATCTTCTTGCTTCCTCTTTTAAAGCATAAGGATGCAAGTTGGAATAGAAATTACAAGTTTTGTTCTGCATATTCCTATTCATGAGGGTGTCATGGAATCCAAATTGAAAGCAAAAGAGATAATTAACAACATTCTGGCATGTAAGTATTATTTGATTTGCAAAACAGACATAAATAAATTGGAAAACAAATTGAATATCAATTCCTTGATTTGTTTCATCTAAAACAAAAGATGTTTCAGAAGCATTAAATCAATAAGCCCTCTGCAGAAAATTAATATCATCATGCTAGTTTATCAATTAAGTATACATGAAAAAAGGATGTGTGATTTATATAAATGCTTATTCTCTTCCTCTTACACCTTTGTAATTTTTATAACATAGCAGATAAGTTTTATGGAGTTGTCTGTGGTGCTTAAAGGTTTAGTGACTTTCACAGAGTCACAACTATGAAGTGTTAGAAGTGGATCTTCATCCTAATTCTTTCTTGATCCCAAGCCTGCTTATTTGCTTATAATACTATTCTTCCTATTATTAATACATTTATTAAACAAAGCCCTGTGACAAATAATTATTTCTCTCCTATAGTAATAAGCACTTATTATTGGGAAGACCCAGGATCTTTTCTCTTCCTATTTCTTTATTCTCTATTAGGTCAAATTAGCTCCTGAAGAACAGAGCTGATAAGAGATTGGATTTACCTTTCTCCATCATTCTTGTTCAGACCCCACCTAACTGGTGAAGCCTACTCAAGTTTGGCTGGGTGGTAGATCCTTTGTCTAGATTACCCAGGGCTGGGGGTGGTCTGGAAGTAAGAGTGACATAATCAAAGCCACATCATCCAGCCCCTTATTAGAATTCATTATAATATTCATTCTTTTAGTTAATTGTTAACCAGAGTTGGTTGCCATATTTTGGGAACATGCACTCTTGCAAGAGCATATAAACTTCAATAAGCTGCTATGATGCATCTTTGTTTCCTGAGAGACTACCAAATGATCATCCTTTTATCAATTATTTACTAGCCATAATTAATAAAATGACTAATTATCCTGAAATTTTTGTATATTATAGTCCTATATTGGATTTAGATAAAATGGAAGATCTGAATTCAGAGGGTCCAATGCAGTAGAAAGGATATGATACACTGACGTGTGAAATTATTTAGTCTCATTTTCTTGGTTCATCAACAATGTCTGAGGTAGACTGAACTGTTTGCACTTATTTAAGCAGACTGACTCATCTTTGAATAAGTGATCAATGGAGGCAGTGTGAAATACACTGGAAAGAGGCTCTTCTTATAGCAGGGGTCTAATCATGTCACTCTCCCTAGTCAATAAATTCCAATGGCTCTCTATTACAAGAAGATAAAATATAAACTTATTCATTCTTTAAACTCTTCATAATTTGACCTTATCTTTCTAATTTTCTTACATTTTACCCACTTCCACACATTTTATGATCAATTTTATATGCTGACTTCTTAGCTATTCCTCACCCATTACAGTTGATCTCTCTTTGTGCTTTTGCACTGGCTATCCCTTTTGCTGAAAATATCTCTTTTCTAAAACTCTACCTCTTAGAATGACTTCAAAAAATCCTACCTTCTGTAGCATAGGAAACCTTCCATTCTAGGATCATCATTCATGTACTCTGAATGTAACTACTTATGTATATATTGTCTCTCCCATTATATAGACTATAACAGGCACTGTTCAATTTTCCTTTGTGTTAAGAAGTTCCATGTATTGATTTCAGCAAAACTTAAAGTCTTTTGCTGTTTACTCATGTCTGGGTCTTTGTGACCTGCTTTGGAGTTTTCTTAGGAAAGATATTGGAATGGTTTGTCTCCAGTTCATTTTACAGATGAGGAAACTGAGGCAAGCAGAGTTAAGTGATATGTCTAGAGTCACACAGCTAGTAAACGTCTGAGGCTGGTTTTGAACTCAAGTCTTTCTGACTCCAGTGTTCTAGCCATGCCATCTAGAAGCCCTAATAAAGACAATCATTAAAATGCAAAATAAAAGGCCTTCAGATACAAAATCAAGATTCCATATCTCAGAAAGAGTCTCAGGTTTGAATACTCAATTGCATTTGGAGATAGGGCAGTGACTTCTATGGACATCTGGATGGGACAGTGGATAGAATGCCCTGCCTGGAGTCAGGAAGTTTAATCTTCCTGCGTATCGAATCTGGCCTCAGACACTTATTAGTTATGACCCTGAGGAAATCACTTAAACCTGTTTATCTCAGAGTCCTTATCAATAAAATGAGACGGAGAAGAAAATGGCACACTCTTCCACTACCTTTGCCAAGAAAATTCTAAATGGGGTGATAGAAGCAGACTCAATTTTAAGGACTAAACAATAAACAACTTCTATCATACGTTGTCTGTAGTGTAAGAACACATCAACATAAGCCAGGAAAAAGTCCTCAGTTAAGAAAACTGACTCTGAACCAGTAATAATAGTCAAACAGGAGAGGTAGAGCTCTTCCACCTCATGCCTATAGGGAGCAAACCACAGAACCAAGATTCCAAGGGCATTGAAGAGAAGAAGCTTCTGTTAATCCTAGGCTAGGGTTCATTTGGTCTGTCTGGGGAAAAAAATGATATCATTATCACACTTTAGCTAAAGAGAACACAGAACCCTCAACATTTATACATTTAACTTTCATGAATTCCAGTGATTTTATTAGTAATATCATTTTCACTCTCTTTTTGGCAGCCACATATTCCCAGCTATGTTCAGTAGAGAAAAAATAGGTATGATGCATGCACGTTTGTGCAGTGGCTGGTGTCTTATAAATACCTTATTAGCCTTATTCACCCTACCATTGAAGAGTAAAAAGTTACCCATGATTTTAATGCATATTTCCATTATTTGCCTTTGAAACTCAAGTTTTGTGTTGCAATTATGCCCTTAAAGCATTGTACAAGTCCTTTGGGCTCTAAGCCCAAGCATACAAAATCAGCGATGCAACTAAGTGAGAAAATAAAAGTGTTAAGATAAATTTAGTACTGGAATCTCTGCAGCTACTGTTTCATGGAGACCCTTAAGGATCTCAAGTGAAGCATAAAGCAGACTTAATCATGATCTCTAACACTATCCACTATGAAAGACAGAGTGTCTGAGGTGATGTGGAAACCTCCCCATCTGACAGTAGCCACTGATTAATGTCCCAGCAATATCTCCAATGGTTTTCAGAGAGCATCCAAGGTAGAGAGGTTCAGAGCACCATCATTTTGCCAGTTAGCAGAGAGGAAGATAAAATTCAGATTAAAAAATGTTTTAGTTTTAAGAATTGGAGTCAGGAAGATCTGAGTTCTAATGCAACCTCAGACATTTAACAGGTACTAGCTATGTGACTCTGAGCAAGTCACTGAAACCCAATTACCCTGTAAAAAAGAAATAAAGAAAAAAAAGTTATGATACCATAGATTTCATGTATTTTAAAAAGTCGATATTGCTTGAAATCAATTTTTAATTGAAATGTTAACATAATAGCTTACAAAATTCTAGGGAATTCCTAGAGAGAAAAAATATTTTACATATTGCCAATTTTATTATAGATCATTTCATTATTACTATGTTAGGAAAAATACATATTATCAGAATTAATGCTTCATTATAAAGAATCATATGCAAAAAAGTATATTTTTTGGTAATCTCTAGTGAAAGATCATAGTTTTTGGTGGTAATAAGACTCCAACCTCCTATTTCCCATAGGTTTAATTTATCAACATTCACTAGTTTTACTTTTGTCTATTTCCTAGGAATGTTATCCCAAAGTAACCAGCCAATTCAGTGATAAAGATTTCAGTTCTCCACTACCTAAAGAGAAAAAGGAACCAAATCATTAAGATATCATGCTTTCAATGACCTCAGTAACCAAGTGATTTACCTAGTAGTCCAAATGGCAAAGTAGACTGTCCAGGCCAGTACAATATCAAGTATACATGAGTTGTGACCTGCCTAGTCAATAGCTAAGCCCAGAGAAGAGTCTTATCAGCAACCAAATGATCTGCTTGATCCATCCAGCAGAGGTTTAACCTGTCTAGATAGATATGTAAAGCAATTTTATTATCTCCTTGTCCAGAAGAAAAACCATCCTAGTAGTAGAATGACTCATTTATCCTGATAGCATACTCAAAGCCAATTTTAAGAGGATCTTTAGGAGAAAAGAAGGGGGGCAGCTAGGTGGATATAGCACCAGCCCTGAAGTCAGGAGGACCTGAGTTCAAATCTGGGCTCAGACACTTAACATTCCCTAGTTGTGTGACCCTGGGCAAGTCACTTAACCTCAATTGCCTCAGCAAAAAAAAAAGGACACAAAAAGCCTTGAGGTCCAGAGGGGTAAGTTTCCTTGGCCACTTGTGTTCCCTTTATGTGTGTCTCACTACCTTTATACTTTGTTATATTCATTTTCCTACCATTTCCCTAGACCCTGAATATTTTTATGGGAGAGTATCCCAGATTTGGAGATAACATTTTATAACTACAGATCCTGTTATGATATTTGATTAAATATTTTACTTTAGAGCTAAGTCTACTGGCTCATTGTTTGGAGGAAGCACAATCATGGCGCCTCATATATTGTCATATTTCCCATATTACCCATAGGGATACCCTTAGAGTAGTCTTCTGGGTAATCAACCTGACAGTGCTCATGTAAGATAGGGAAGTGAGACCAGAGGGTAGTGTTGTATTTGTATTCTTCAGACATAGCATAATGCCTGGGAAATTGTAATTGCTTAATGAATGCTTATTGATTGATTCATTAACCTAGAGCAATTAATGTGACCTCTCCAGGTCTCAGTTTTCTCAAATATAAAATGCAAGGTTTGAATTAAATGACCTTAAAGTTGCCTTTCATTTGCAAATCTATGATCCTATTTTGTATCTTGAGCACACAAAGGAGTTGTAGAGATCCTGATAGAATTTTGTATGCATACCTAGAACAAACAAAAAGTATAAAACCTGTATTTTCCCTTTCTTTCTGAGTCACTCTCCCCTACTCCATCCATGTGATCTTCACTTTGTACAAGACATAAGGTCTCCAAGTATAAAAGTTGCTCCTTGGGAAGTCCCTTTACACCTAATTGATTGTCTGGGAGGCAAAGACTGAGATGGAGCAGCATTTTCTAAAATATAGAGAAATTTGAGGCGGTCTGGCCAAATGCATGGATGTCCTTTATTGGGTGTACACATATTTTGTGTCTTTGACCAAAATCAGAGTGTCAATTTAGCATTACTTTTGCAAAATGTGGATTTCTTCCAATGTATTTCCTGAGACCAGGTGTGAGTATGGAATAGTCTGATTCAAGACTGATTGCTGAAGGGCTTTAATGAAATATGTACTTTCCACTGATAAATTAGAAATTATCATCTGAGGGAAGGCACCAGTATTAATGGAGTTCAGGAAAATCTTCTTGAGGAAAATGGAATTTTAACTCGAACTTAAAAGAAAAAAAAAAAAAACCCAGAAAGTAGAGACAAAGAGATAGAAAACTTTAGGAATGGAACAATCAGTTAAGAATACTGGAAAGAGGGGCAGCTAGGTGGAGCAGTGGATAGAGCACCAGCTCTGAAGTCAAGAGGTCCTGAGTTCAAATTTGATTTCAGACACTTAACCTAGCTGTGTGATCCTGGGCAAGTCACTTAACTTCAATTGCCTAAGCAAAAAAAAAAAAAAAAAAAGAATACTGGAAAGTATGAGGGGAGCATGCTGTGAAGGGCTTTGAATGACAAACTAAGGGGTTTTCTATTTTGAGGAAACTACTGATATTTATTGAATGGGAGAGTGTAGAGAAACTTGACACAAGCAAATTTACCAGTAGGCTATTGCAATAGTACAGGCATGAGGTAAAAAGGGCCTGTACCATACTGGTGACAGTGTCAGAGAAGGGAAGGGAATATAGTCACTAAACGTTGTGAAAGTAAAAATCAGGCCTTCACGATAGATTAAATATGAGGAACAGGGTGACAGTGAAGAGTCAAGAATGAATCTCAGATTGTGAACCTGAGTGACTGAGAAGATGGTACTGAGTTCAACAATAATAGGGAACTTTGGAAAGGAAAAGGTTTAGGGAAAGGGGGATGAAAATGAGTTTTAGGAGTATTATATTTAAGATTTCTATGGAAGGAGGAGAAAATGAGCTTTAGAAGTACTGTGTTTAAGATAAACTGCATGAGACAAAGAAGTAGAAATTGAGTGGATGCCTATCAATTAGAAAATGGCTGAATAAATTATAGTATATAAATGTAATGAAATATTATTGTTGTAAAAGAAATGATGAGCAGGCTATTTTCTCTCAATTCTTTTTATTTTGTTTGTTTGTTGATATTTCATGGAGTCATTGGCTTCCATTTGGCCACTTTTAATTTTTAAGCAATTATTTTCTTCAATGAGATTTTTAAACTTCTTTTTAAATTTGGCCAATTCTTCTTTTAAAACATTCTTTTCTTCAGTGAATTTTTGTTGCTCTTTTACTATTATCAATTATTTTTCTTCAGTATTTTTGTGCCTTTTTTTCAAACCAAGTGTTAATTTTCTTTTCATAATTTTTGCCTCACTTTCATTTTTTCCCCGATTTTTCCTCTACTGTTCTCATCTTTTTCTTCAATTCTTCATGGAATTTTTGTTGGGCTGGAATCCAATTAGTATTTTTCTTTGAGGCTTTGGTTGTAGCTATTTCCATCTTCTTCTAAGCTTGTATCTTGGCCTTCCCTCCCACTGTAGTATCTTTTTATGGTCAGGTATTTTATTTTATTTTATTTTATTTTATTTTATTTATTTTGCTGTTTGCTCATTTTTCCAATCTATTTATTGATTTTGAACTTTATGTTAAAGCTGTTCAACTCAGGTTGTGGAAGAACTGTCACAAGTTTTAGGCTTTTTTATACTGCTATTTCCAGACCCAATTCTGGGAGTCTGCAAGTTTTTAACACTTTCAAGATAATGTGATTCAGGGAGAACTATAGTCACTGCTTTTATGGTTTTGTATTCTGGCCTTTACCCAGGAAAGGCCCTGCTCCCCTGTAGCCACAAGCACTAGTGTTCCTCTTGGCCCTGGAAGTATGACCAGGGTGCCTATGCCCTTGTGATTGATCACAAATACTTCTCTCTGACCAGGAACTGTGACCCAAAAATGCAAACCAGAACTTCATATGGGCTGCATCCAGGGCTGGCAAAGAACCCCCTATAATCTTTTTATGACCAGTTTTCTTATCCCTTTACCCATTTCTAAACTGAAAGTTCCCAAAGTTGCTGTTGCTACCTACTAGGGTGCTTCTGGTGTACTTTGGGCAGGCCTTCACTCTAGGTCAAAAACCTCTGGATTATCTAAGTTGTCTTAGACTAAAAAAATGTTCCATCCTGACCATTTGGTGGCTTTTCTGCTCCAAAATTTGATTTGAGACATTATTTTACAGCTGTTTGAAGAGAAATATTGGGAGAGCTCATGTGGGTTGTTACCTGTACTCTCCCATCTTTGAAGATGCAAAGTATTTGGAAGGCTTTCCTACTGAGGAAAAATGAGACTTGTCATTCTTGGTCTCAGAAGATAGAGCTAAGAAACAAAGGAAAGAAAGAAGGAAGGAAGGAAGGAAAGGCTAGATAGCATCCAAAAATATGTTAAGAAACTCACTTAAAACATAAAGACAGAGAGTTAAGAAAGGAAGGAATTTATTATCTACTGTGTGTAAGGCACCATGCTAAACATTTTACTAATATTGTCTCATTTAATCCTCATTATGACCCTGGGAAGTAGGTGTTATTATTACCTTTATTTTATAGTTAAGGAAACTGAGGCAGGCAGTAGTTACGCATTTTGTCCAGGCTAAGTGTCTAAGCTTAGATTCATCTTTCTGACTCCAGTTCCTTCATCTATCCACTATTTCACTTAGTCCCTCTGCCAATGAAATCCTCAGGTGAGCCCCATCTCCCATCCCTCTGTGTGTAAACCTGGATCTTCCTGGCTCTGATTTTGACTTTCTCCATCTGCTATACCATAGTTCCTCATAATGTGCCACAACTATTGTGAATAGAGCTAAAATTGAAATTTAGCTAATATCAAGCATTCGAAATCAACAAGAGAAAAAGGATGGGCTAGTTGTATATAATTTCCCAGGAGTTTCATCTCTTTTCCAGGGCCATAAATATTTATAAATGTGATATCAATAAAATTTCTCTGAACAATAGAAATGCCAAAAGCAGTTTAAAATACTTGATTAAAATTTTAATCTAGTATAAATGAAAATCTTTGCAGATGTTTTAGTTAAGGTTGATAAGAAGCTTGGAAAAAGAGAACAAACCTAGGAGGAAGGAGAGCTTAATTCTTATTCCAGTCGAGTTACTAATTAGCTATGTGAACTTTGGTGAGTCACTTAAACAATTCAATTCTATTCGACTAGATAAACACACATTCATATGAGTGTTTATCACATACTCGGATGCTAAAATTAGGGAGCTGAGGTAGGGAAGACTCAGAAAGTATAACTCATAAGCAAAAACAAACAAGCAAACAAAATAAAACTCTGAGGAGGATTTACAGGAAAAAAGGAAATGGCAAACATCTGACTTATATCTGGGCAAGAGACTGGAAGCAGATTCCAGTAAGCATAAAGTACTCACGCTAAGCATCCTCTTATCTCAGCACCTTCTTTGTGAAAAAGAGGCAGAAAGCTATAAGAGGACAAAGTATAAGAGAAGTATATGGAGGAAACACATATAATTAAATCATAATTGTGAATGAAAATGAGATTAACTTACTTATAAAATGGAAAAGGATAGTAGAATGGATTAGACAATATTCAACAATATATTATTTTAAAAACACAAAACATAAAGACTAAAACAGATAATCAAGGAAACTTCATTATGCTTACAGGCATTATGTATAATGAATTGACATCAAAATTTAATATACACACACTGAATGGCATAGCATCTAAATATTTAAGAGAAAAGCTAAATGATTTACAGAAAGAAATAGAAAGCAAAGCTATAATAACTGCAATGTGCTTCCCTTTAGACCTAAAAATATCTAATCCTCTTTTTAAAAAGTTAAGGATATGAATATGGTAATATGATAGACCTCTGATAATTATGAAGTGGGAATAAAAAAGGAATATACATACATCTCAAAATCATGTATAGTGCACATTTACAAAAATTGAACATGTAGTTAAGCAAAAAAAAACCTCCTAACTAAAAGCAGATTAAAAATTAAAAATCAAATGCAGAAAAACAAATGTACTTTAAAATATTCTTTACTATCCATAATTCAATAAAAATATATTTAATAAGGGATTATAGAAAAGATTAAAAACTGGAGATTAGATTAACATTAAAGAATTGAGGGGGCAAAGTACAAATTTTAAAACAAAGTTTCACCAAAACACAGCAAAAGTGAGAAATGAACCAAAATTCATGACATATAGTCAAAGTAGACCTTATGAGAAAATTCATATTTTTAAAGAGTTTTCTCAACAAAAGAAATAAGAGATTGATTAATTGAGCATCTAATTTTTAAAAGTTTAAAATCAACATGTTTAAAGAAAAAACTAAACAGTAACATAGAGGTTCTGTAAATCCAAAGTGATATTAACAAAACTGAAAGTAAAAACAATTATTGAATTAATAAATAAAGAACTGGCTTTATGAAAAAATGTAAAATAGACAAATTATTAGATAATTTTTAAATAGAAGGAGGAAAATCAGACTACTAGCATCAAAAACTTTAAAAAGTGAATTCACAACAAAAAGAAATATCAGTTTGCCTAAACAAAGACCAACAAAACTGACAATCTAAATCAAATGAATATTTACAAAAATACAAAATTCCAGATTAACAGAACAGGAAATAAAGTTCTTAGCCTTGCCTTTTTTTTTTTTTTTTTTTTTTTTTTTTTGCTTTTTTTGCTGAGGCAATTGGGGTTAAGTAACTTGACTAGGGTCACACAGCTAGGAAGTATTAAATGTCTGATTTGAACTCAGGTCCTCCTGACTTCAGGCTGGTGCTCTATCCAGTGTGCCACCTAACTGCCCCTTAGCCTTCTCTTAAAAAAAAAGAAATTGGACTATCAATAAATCAATTTCTTTAAAAAAAAAAAAAAAAAAAGATTCCAGACCCTTTGATTCATCAGTGTCTCTACTGGTCTATATCTTAAAGAAATTATAAAAAAGGAGAAAGGGCCCACTTGTGCAAAAATGTTTGTAGCAGCCCTTTTTGTAGTGGCAAGGGACTAGAAAGTGAGTGAATGCCCATCAGTTGGGGAATGGTTAAATAAGTTATGCTATATGAATATAATGTAACATTATTGTTCTATAAGAAGTGAATAGCAGGATAATTTCAGAGAGGCCTGGAGAAATTTACATGAACTGATGCTAAGTAAGTAGAACCAAAAAAATATTGTACACAGCAACCACAAAATTATATGCATATGTTTAACCTATAGTGTTTTGCTTGCTGTCTGTAGAAGTGGGAAGTTGGGAGGGAGAAAAAGGGGTTTGGAGTACAGGGTTTTATAGGGGTGGAGAATGAGGACTGTATTTTCTGTATTTTGAAAAGTAAAGGGCTATTATAGAAAAAAAAATTCCAGGACCACATGGATTTAGAAGAGAATCTTATTAAAGTATTCAAAGAACAATTAATTTCAATATAATATTAACTTTTGGGGGAAATATGAACAAAGGAGATATTACCAAATCCCTTCTAAGATGCAAACATGGTCTTTATACCAAAATCAGGTAAAGAAAAATCAGAAAAGAAAATCTGTGGAGCACTCTTCCTAAAAAGTACCAATGAAAAAAATTTGAATAAATTTTTAATAAAGAGGATAAAGTAGGGGCAGCAAGGTGGCACAATAGATAGAGCATGAACCCTGGATTCAAGAATATCTGAGCTTAGATTCATCCTCAGATACTTGACACTAGCTGTGTGATCCTGGGCAAGTCACTTAACCCTAATTGTCTCATGCAGAAACAAACAAACAAACAAAAAAAGGCTAAAGCACCATATCAGAAATATTGCACAATACAACCAAGTTAGCTTTATCCTAGGAATACAGAATTCATTCAAGATTAGGGAAATTATTGACATAATTGACTATTTCAATAACAAGAACAATAAAAATTACATGATTGTATCAATATATACAGAGAAGGTTTTTAACAAAATTCAATACCCTTTACTAACCAGAACCAATGTGTTGCATTAAAGACAGGAATTCATCTGAGTTCTTTCAAATTCCCATCCAAATAACTTTAAAATGAATTCTGGAGCAGCAAACCCAGCAAAAGTGCATTGTAAAATAATTTTCCAGGCTATGACAAGGTCAGCAGGAAAGGCTTATCATTGGGTGAGAGTAGAATGCAGTCCAGGCAAGCTACATCCAGGCAAGAAAAATAGCAAGCCTTAGGAGTGCCCAGATGGGAAATAGTAGCTTCCATGAGTCTTAGCCCACAGACAGTAAAAGGGTCAGACAGATGATCAGAAGGAGATTTCGGGAGATCCTCTGCTGGTACTGGGTACAGGATTCTGTTGCATTGTAGTTGGTGCTGGGTGCCAAGGTGAAGAGAAGCACTACCACACTAGTGGCAGCAAGGGGACAGGGGACTCTGGCCACAGGTCCAAGGTGGAAAGGTGTGCTTGTGGTAACTAAAAGAGAAGTTACCACAGGGGGAAAAAAGGTATCTCAAATTACCAATAATGGGGGGGGGAGGCAGTGTACATTTTGAAATCTTTAAGATTTTTCTTCACAACCAACAGGTTAAGATGACAAACAAAGAAAATGTCAAACATTGGAGGGACTGTGAAAAAATGAGCATGTTAGTGTACTTTGGGCAGAAGTTTATCCACATACTCTGGAAAGCAATTTGAAAGTGTTCTACCAAAGTCACTAGACTGTATTTTTTAATTGAATGTATAACACCATTAGGCACATATAGGACCCATATGTATATGAATATTTGAAGTAGTTCTTTTTTGTAGTGGCAAAGAATATTATAGCACACCTATCAATTGATTAATGTCTGAACATGAATGTAGTGGAATATTATTGTGCTATTCAAAATAATGAGAGTGTTCCAGAGAAACTTAGAAAATCCTGTTTGAATCATTTCAGAGTGTAGTGAGTAGAATCAGAAGAACAATTTATATAATAAAAATGACATTATGAAGACAAATGACTGAAAAACTTAGGAATTTTGGTTAGTGCAATGACCAACTATGATTCCAAAAGCCTCATGATAAAACATGCTCTCCAGCTTTCTAACAGAAATATGGTAAGACTCCTAGTGTAGATTGAGACATATATTTATCGAATGTGAACAATGTGACAATGTTGTTGTTGCTGTTCTTGCTGTTTACTATTTGTTACAAGAGTTTTTTTTTTCCTCTTTGAAATTATGAGGGGAGAAGAAAGGAGAAAGATAGTGTGATTAATGTTCCTAAACAAAAATAAGAGAACAGAAGAAAGGATGAAAGAAATAACTGACATGCTAGACAGCTGTGAAAGTTATGCATTAAATATATTACATAACTTAAAAGAAAAATAAGTTCAATAAAATCAAGATTCACTATTTTTCCTCCTGTTCGAAATTTAATGGAAATTTAAATGCTCGTTTTACTTGGTATTTATTAATTTTAGAATATAGCATTTCATAATTTATATAACTAAAATCCTAGATATTTTAATGGAAATAAAAATAAAAAGGTATTTTCCAAGGGAAGCTGCTTCATAGCTAAATGCTCTAAATATCAGAGAGAGCTTTTAAAGCTGATTTAATGTCATAAAAAAGCAAATTTCATCAAATTACACTTATTTACTTCCTTATATCCATACGTACTAATGTTATTTTTCTAATAGTTTGCTGCTTTACCTGTCCAGAGCAAATTTGTATAGTAGGAGGCAAACAGAGATGATTCATCTATAGTCAAAATAAAAGCTACAATATTTGTTTTCTACTCAAAGGTGGGTCCTTCAGGGCCTCACCCAGAGCCTATTTATTCCTATTTTACATATAATTCTTAAAGCTCTTGTGATCTAACTTTCAAGTCCACCAAGGATTAAGAATAGAAAATTAAGAGTAGGCCTCTAGAATCTCTAGGTAGGTACTCTAGGCAGAAACATTGACAGTCTAATAAGAATAATGTGATTGACTGAAAAGAATATAGAACCAAACACCGTAAGACCTGAGTTCTGTTCCATCTCTGCCATTAAGTAGCTTTGTGACCATAAACAAATGATTGTGCCCCTATGCACTTCAGTTTCTTTATCTATAAAATGAGAAGTTAAATTAAATAGCATCTCAAGTTTCTTCCAGCTTTAACATTCTATAATTCCAGAAAAAAAAAAAAGGGAAAAGACAATTATCAAAAACAAAGAAAAGAGCTTACAAAGAACAGAAATCTGGAGCCACTTGGTATTTGTGGTTGGGGAGGGAAAACTTTATTATATCTCAAAAGGCCCTGAGGGTATAACTATATAATAGTACTATATGATAATTGATATTCATGGATACTCCTGAGTAAAGAGAAGATTAAATTGCATTCCATACACACTGCTTAAGAAAGCAGAGAAGTCTAATACATTTTATTGGAACTTCATCCCCACTGGTTGAAATACATTTTTTTTGTGTGCTTAAAGAATTAAATACTCAGCTATCTGAAAAATTTTACAATAAAGAATGATTTATCTTCCAAGGTTTCTACAGAGCTAAGTTTTATTATGCTTTCAATTCTCATAAATTTGTACATCTATGAATTAGTTTTCAGACAGGTTGTAAGTTTTGGCAATTCCTGATAGGCTGGGGCCAAAAACCTAGGTTCCATCCCTAGGAAGTTCAATTACCTTTGTTCTTTTCCAGGATCTCCATACATACACCAGCTCCCCTTAATTGTTCAATTCCCCTTAAAAATATAACTTTTTATATCTCTGATCTTAAAGGATATAAAATATATGTGCATATATAAACATACATATACATATCATATACATGTATATGAATTGAGCAACAGAATTGGGAGACATATACATACACTCACATACACATACCATATATATAAATCTATATACATATATTTGCACTGTATGTGTTATATATGTGTATGTAGGCATACATACCTCTTAAAAATTCTTTCTTATTATGAATTTAATAAATATTAACAAATGAGTATTTCAATAAAGAAAAAGAGAAAAGCAGATAATAAAGGGAGACGGTTATATACAACTTTTGAAAATATATATTAAATTTATTTTTGTTTCATGGGTTGATGGTGGAACTCAATCACATCAGTCTTGACATTCTAGAAAGTAAATCAGAATGAAGAAAATGCAGCTAAATGGATAGATTGCTCTCAGATTATCATTGGAGAGGCAAAGAAGGTGTTAGAAGAATGAGTTTTACCATGCTCTTAGAGAAACAAGAAACATTATTTCATGGGATATTTATCCATATGACAACAGTGATGATAAATATTTGTAAAAAAAAAAAAAAAACTGCTAGAAATCAATTGTACTTTATGCCCTAATATCAGTTCTTGAGGGAAAAAAATAGTAGAAAAATTTTATAAAGAATTTAATAAAATCTGCCAAATTAATTCATCATAAATCCTGAAACTTGTTAGCTTCAATGCAAAGCCAAGGAGCATTAAAGTTGAGGGAAAATATTTTGAAGAAGTGTCATTCAAGAAGAAATTTGAGAGGACAAAGACTTGTAAACTGCAAAGTCTTATCCCTGGGTACTTTTTTCAAGAAAAGAATTGGTAGATTGTGGCTATGTTACAAATCGAATAATACCATTAAGAATGAAATAGATCACATTTAAACATAAAGAAAAAGACTTGATATTGATATAGGAGTTATCTCTATACAATTAGACCATCAATTCATCAGAACTAAGATCATGGTTAGTTAAAAAAAAAAAAAAGAATGTTAATATTGAGAAAAAGACATGGGGTACAATTTCAATGATTTAACCTTGAATTATTTAAACAACTAATTTGAAAATCAAAAATTAGAGCTAACAAAAATTATTTCAACAACAATTATAATAATTTCTTTCAGGTGTTTAACCAATGCAAATAAATTGTTTTAACAAGGAGACCAAAAGATCCCTTGAAACACCTTGTCAGTAAATCTCTGGCTTACGTGCCAGAGAAAGATGGCTATCAAAGATGATATCTGTTGACAATGTAAAATTGTTTATACAATCATAGAAAGAATAATGAGAGATTATGAGCAGTATTTTCTCATAAAGGAGAAAGAAGAAATAGAGGATAAAACCAGTTTAAAGAAAGCTTGATAAGCTATTCAACTAAGCAAAGCCAACCAAAGGGCATTCAAGGAAAATTAATAACAATTATAATCATATAACCCTTTACCTGACATATATAATATTATAACATATAATAGTATATAATATTATTATATATTATATAATGTTATGATATATAATATATAATATGTTAACATATAATATATACAACATTTATGTAGTGCTTTAAGGTTTACAAACCCTTTATAAATTATTATCATATTTTATTTTGCTTTCAGCAAGCCTGGAAGTAGATGCTATTATTATCCCCATTTTACAGATGAGGAAGTTAGGCAACTCATCCAGGCTCACACAAATAGTAAGTCTGTGAGGTTAGGTTTGAACTCAGGTTTTTTTCACTCCAAGTCTAACAATCTATCCATTGTATCACCTAATTGCCAAAAATAGGATGTCTACAAACAAACAAAAAAAAAAGGAAAATATTTACCAAAACCTCATTTTTACACATGGATTTCTCTATTAAGGACACTAGAACCTTAACACTTGGACCCTCATATCATCTCACATCCCTGACATGCTTAATGAAGAAAATAGAAATGATATTAAAGAAAACAAAGAAAAAACAGCCAGATTGGACCAAGGATATAGAGAGGAAATCCATACTGGAGGCGATGTAATTACAGACGTAAGGAACTAATAAAGTTTATGAAGGAGAGGAAGATACTAAAGGAACAGAAAAAAATCTTGGATTTTATTAATAGAAATAAAATGATCAGAGAATGCTATTATCTTCAGATTTTATGTCTACTATCCTATCTATACAAAAGCTTTATGAAAGTCATCTATACCTGGATCCAGGTCATCTTCATTGAGGGCTTTTTAGGGGAAAAGCAGGTTTTCTCAAGAAATATTCAACAACAGTATACACCTTTATTTATTTCACAACAAACTGAGAGATTATAACCACAAATTGTTGTTTATTGTTTGGTCATTTGAGGTGTGTCTGATTCTTTGAAATCTCATTTGGAGTTTTCTTGGCAAAGATACTATAAAGAGATACCTTTTTCTTCTTGAGTTCTTTTTATAGATGAGGAAACTGAGGCAAGCAGGATTAAGTGACTTACCTGGGGTCACACAGATAGTAAGAATCTGAAGCTGGATATGAATTAAGATCTTCCTCACTGCAGTCCTGGTGTTCTATCTATTTTCCCTCTTAGCTTTCCTATAACAACAGCAGTAACAGAAATCTAAAACTATTTGATTTGAATTTTTAAGAGACTCTTAAAAAACCACAAGATGTCTCATTCCAGAATTCTTGGAAGAGAAATATCCCTATTCAATGTCCTAATGTATCAGATAAGTCATAAATCTGGAAGGAAGTTATGCATTTATTAAGTGCCTGCTATGTGTCAAACATAGCACCTTATACAATAAACATATCTTATTTCATCCTCACAACAATCTTGAGAAGTAGGTGTTATTATTAACCCCATCTTACAACTAAGGAAACTATGTTGAAAAGGAGTTAAGTGATTTATCAAAAAATTGTGTGATAGGAAGAGAAAATGGGTGAGCTAATATTAACTGAAACTCCTTGGGGCTAGCTTAAGGGAGGATATAACAAGAGTCACATAGGATAGGCACATATGGATAGATTACAAACTATATCACTAGAAGAAACTCTACAATCAATGATATCACAAATTCCCTGGGACATTTAAGAACTTCCATACTCTGGCTTCTAAACCTTTCCCTAGCCCCACCCAGATTTTACCCCTTCATGTATTCTAATTCTAGTCAAACTAGACTATTAACTATTCCCCAAATTCATCCTTCATCTCTCTCACTCTATGCAGTCTTCCCTTCATATTTATCTATTCTTGTTGAAATCTTTCCCTTCCTTTAAGATTGTGTTCATGTGCTGCTGCTTTCCAGGGGGCATTTTCTAATTCCTATCCTCTTCACCCTGATGAAGTTGTCCAATGCTGTTAGTGACTTTTCTCTCCTCAATTTTCTTATAGAAATTCGCTTGGATTTCTCCTCTTCCCCTGTATCAATTTATTTTTTTAATCATACTTATTTTTGCAAATATTATATTTCTACTGGATTGCAAACTCTTTGTTGGCAGGAAATATATTTTTTTCATTTTTATATTCTAAGAGCATAGACCAGTGTTTTGTACTAAGTAGGCAAAATTGAGTTGAATATCTGTTTAAGGAATGGGTAAAAAAGTGTGAAGGGACTAATGAAAACCGACATTAGGGCACAAAAAAGCATTATGTTCTACTGATTCTGAGTCAATGGAGTCACCTCCTTGCATGAAAGGTTGCAGTGCACAAACTTTGATGTTGAATAAGAGTATTGTCATAATTGACCTCAAGAACATTCTGGCTCATGTGTCATTTTTTTCTCTAATTCTTTTGTTGTCCCACCTCCATTTTTCTTATACCCTTCACTTTCTGTATAGTTCCTTATGACCAACTTTATTTATAATAGGTTTGAATTATTAAGAGTATAATTCCCAGAAATAAATAGATATGGAAAGACTTAGATACAGAACAAATCCAAGAAGGAGTCAATGTGGTACAATGAAAAGAATGCTTAACTTGGGGTAACAGGTCTTGAGTTTTATTCCTGATTCTTTTGTATGCTATCTGCATGACCTTGGAAAAATCATTTAATTTACTCTGTGGGGCTCAGTTTTATCAAAAAAAATTAATGAGTTATATTAAATGACCTCTAACCTTTCTTTCAGTTCTAAATATTAAGTTCCTATGACTGACCAATACATCTTGGTCTCATAATCATAGTGCTCTAAATTCCTGAAGTAACAATCAGCCATTCGCCAAATATTTATTTGAAAATAGAAAGTACTTTCTGAGATATGTGACCAATAAAATGGAGGACTGAATATTTTTTTCAATTCTCAGGATTTCTCAAACTTCTTCAAAATGGGAATTATATACAAAAGATAAAGCAATCTCAGCTGCCTACAACAGTCTACTGATATAACAATTTGTTTAAGAATAACAAAAAATAGGGGCAGCTAGGTGGCGCAGTGGATAGAGCACCAGCCCTGAAGTCAGGAGGACCTGAGTTCAAATCTGGTCTCAGACAGGTAACAGCTGTGTGACCCTGGGCAAGTCACTTAACCCCAATTGCCTCAGCAAAAAAAAAAAAAAAAAGAATAACAAAAAATAATCCCCGATTCCTAAGAACTCTTTCAGCCCCTCCTCTCCCATTACCCACCATGCTCTGGCATGGTTGCACAAATGAATCATGGACTTGCAAAAAAATTCAGCTTTACCCTCTTTTTCTTCCAATGCCAAGAAAATCAAAAAGCAGATCCTTGTCTAGAGTATCAAGAGTATGGCAGTAGTTTGTGTTCAACAGAGCTAAGCAAAGAGCTGAGAAACCAAGGGAACTGGGAGAGGACTCTGTGTATGTATGTGTGTGTTTGTGTGTGTGGAGAAGACTGAGAAAGCTTTGGGGTACAACTCTTAGGGAAATTGACAAAGTGATCAGTAGAGGAACATAAAGGGAAAAGAAACAAAAGGCCAAAAATTTCAGGAAGAAGAAAACTCATGTAAAGACCTACAGCATAAGTGGATAAGATAACAGGGAAGTCACTTATAACAGAAGAGAATGTGATCACCAGGTCATCCGAAAGAGTCCAGACTCACTTAAATATTACAATACAAAGGAAAATTATTCATCTCATGATGAGGACCTTGTGGATTCTGAAGAGAATGTGTAATCACAGCAGGATGTTCCTAATTATTTAAAAAAAATTAGCATTTTGCAAATTAAGGCAACTCTTCAGTACTTTACACACCTCTCAGATTGACAAGAAAAAATAATGATGAATATTGGAGGAGATGTGGAAAAACTGGGACACTAATACATTGTTGGTAGAACTGTGAACGGATCCAACCATTCTGGAGAGCAATATAAAACTATGTACTAAGGGTTACCAACTGTGCACTCTTAGATCCAGCATTGTCTCTACTGGATTTGAATCTCAAAGAAATCATAAAAAGGGGAAAAAGACCTACATGTGCAAAAATGTTTGTAGCAGTCTTTTTTGTAATGGCAAGGAACTGGAAACTGAGTGGGTGCCCAACAGTTGGAGAATGGCTGAATAAGTTTATGATATACAAATGTTATAGAGTGTTATTGCTCTATAAGAAACGATCAGCAGGATGATTTCAGAAAGGGCTGGAGAGACTTATATGAACTGATACTAAGTGAAGTGAGTAGAACTAGGAGAACATTGTATACAACAATAAAATTATGTGATGATCAATTCTGATGGACATGACTCTTTTCAACAGCAAGGTAATTCAAGCCAATTCCAAAAGATATGATGGAGAGAGCCATCGCTTCCAGAGACAGGACTGTGGGGACTAAATGCAGTTGACAATATAGTATTTTTACCTTTTCTGTTGTTGTATGCTTACTTGTCTTTTTTTTTCTTTCTCATTTTTTTCTTTTTGATCTGATTTTTCTTGTGAAGTATAATTGTGGAAATATGTATAGAAAAATTACACATGTTTAACATATATTGGACAACATGCCATCTAGGGGAAGGGTGGGGAGAAGGCAAAAATAAATAAATATTTTGAAAACAAAATTTGTGGTCTGTGCAGCTAAAGACATAAAATTTATCCATAAAAATAAGTAAATAGTAAGAAAGAAAGAAAAATAGATAGGTAGGTAGATGGATAACTATAAAAAAAAGAAAAATAGATATATAGGTAGATAGATATATTGATAGATATAAAGAAAGAAAAATATATAGGTAGATAGATATAAAGAAAGAAAACTACATAGATAGATAGATAGATAGATAGATAGATAGATAGATAAACTGACAACTCAAGCTGTAAAACAATCCTAGAGTACTAAGTACTAGTACTAGTATTATGATAACAATCATAAAGAGCTTACAGTGAAGGACTGAATGTCCTGGAATGTTTCAGTAAAGAACAGAAAAGAGGGAGAGGGAATATAAGTTAAATGTAATAGGAATCCAATTTTTTACTTAAAGAGTTCCTTCTGAGTCCTCTATCACTCCATATGGACCCCTAGGTGATACATATTCCTGAGTTCAAATCTGGTCTTAGATACTTACTAGCTGTGTGATCCTGGGCAAGTCACTTAACATTGCCTTAGTTTCTTCATTTGTAAACTGAGTCAAAAAGGAAATTGCCAATCACTCCTGTCTCTTACCCAGAAAACCCCAAATGGAGTCACAGAGTCAGATACAATTGAACGACAACAACAACAGCATTACCTCTATGATGTTTCTCTGACCAAAGTGTGGTCAATAGAACAACCTCAGGGTATATTTTTGGGGCAGAGGATGAGGGTGTACTAGTAAATGTTTAGCATGTATTACTATAATAAGGTCCAATTAAATTCAACAACCATTACTTAAGGACCTGCTATTTAAAAGGAATTGTGTTCTGGGGAAAGGGTTCAAGATTCCTGTGAAATGCGTAGACTGATGCTTTAGCAAGCAATGTATTGACAGATTACGGTCAACAGAGAAGGAAGGGTCTTGGGTCTGTGACCTGAGCATAGCCAGCTGCCTCAGTGAAATAAGCCATGATGGCATAAATAGCAACATTACATGATCATACTTACAGTGAGGAGCCTTTCCCAGCTCTGAGGATGACCATAATCCCCAGGGGTATGTGTACCCAATCTTGCTGCAAATGAGCCTTCCAGCAAGGACTAGCCCAGTGTCTCTCAAGGAATAGGTACAACTCACTAAGAATATTCTTCCCTGCAAAAATAAGAGTTTTTTTCAGGAATTGGAAAGGAGGTCCAGGTGGATGCCAGAGATGCAAAGTCTACAAAAGTCAAGAGGTCTAATAATTTGTGTTATAGTATGAATGGAATACTGACTTTGCTGAGAGAAGAACTCAGTAGGCAAAGACTGCTGTTTTAGAAGACAATAAAGGTAGATACTAAGGACAAGTTTATTAATAAGGTGAGGAATTATAACTTTCTAATAATTTTACATTTACAATCCACCATATGGCCCTGGTGGTCCCCCAATATCCCCTAGGGAGGGCGTGAAAGGAAAGGCTGAAAAACCTAGAAAGGTCAAGGAATGTTCATGTAGACCTAAAACAACTGCACCTAAGGTCCTTCACATAGAATGGCCAGAGGTCTGGAATACATTCCCCAGCCACAAATTATTTGCCTATTTTTTCTTACCTGGTTGTCACAGGACAGCTTCTTGGTTGTCAGTCCATTTCTAAATTTGGTGGCAAAGCTATTTCCAAAGTACACAGGTGACCACCAGGACCAAAACTTTGGCAAACAGGATCTTGCAGAAGATATACATTGCCCCATCCCTGCCCAGTTCCACAGGGAGGTTGACTAAAGAGCCTAAAGAAGTTTAGGATTTTAGTTTCTTCTGTGGTCTAGGTTAATTGTTGCATTCACTTTGCCCTAAGACTCATATCATGGACTTGGGCTATACTGTGAACCACATACAGCAAGAGAAATTTACCATTTTGCAGATTCCATTTTAACCTGCCAGGAGGTATCCCAAGTCCATGTAGTTCTTGAAGACCATAATCCCTATGATATGATCCCATATATATGGCCAGTTGGACTTTGTGGAGGGTCTCAGTAGAATCCTAGAGGTTATTAATGTCTATGGTCCCTCAGATGGGACTTCCTAGAACAAAGCTATGACAGCTTAAAGATCCAACCTGATACTAGTGGGGTGGAGAGGTATACTTTTGGAAAGAAACTAGTTCCTACATGACCACTACATGGCAAATGATGTTAAAGAGAAAAGTAGATGTGTGTGTATCTGATGGAAGATAGTCCCCTTTTCTGAGTCTTTGAGGAAGCTTCATCAGCATTCTGCTGGAGGAAAAAAAATTGTGTCTAATTTATCCAAATGACAGTAGATGTCTCAGCCCCCATACCCAATGGTGATTACCATGGTTCAGAGTACAGGCAGTTTTTGTCATATTTGGGGGTCATTCAACTGCAATGAGTAGATTGTATAATATTGTTGGATATGTCATGGGAGTATGACTTGACTAGTGTCCAGGTGGTAGGAAAATGGCCTTTCCTTCTAGGGTACCAAGTTTATTATGGGTCCTGCCAGGGATGGGGCCTTAAAAGCAAGCCCGACAGCTAGTGAAGTTGGTGGACATGAAGTTTCTCAGCCAGGAAAAAGTGATGATTGCTGAGACAGAGATTACTTCATTTGGGGGATGGGCCAACACTAGTGGTACCAATTGGTTTATAATTGACCCACACTTTGAGCTTTCATTTGTCAAGGAAATGGATCTCAGTTCTTGAGTTTACTAACTACCTGCCTTCAGTTTTTATATTCTGGTGATGTAACAACCAAGATCTTAGAGTCATCTTAGGTCACTGCTTAGTTTCCCAGTGGGCTACTACTATTTGCACCAGGCATTGAAAGGGACTGAATATGACCTTAAAGTCCCCTAAAGGTTCTCAGTAGCAGCAACAGGCATTCACTAGGACTGTATGGTTTGATAATATTATATTTGAAAGGCACTTACTGGGCCAAAGTATGGCTGGATAGCTTTCCCCTACTAGAAGTCATTCTACAGGAATATGGCAAGAGAAACAAGTTGTGGGTTCTTGCCATCCCACTGATGGTGCTTACCCCACTGAGGGTGTCAGAGTAATTCTGAAAGACCTATGGTCTTAGAGAAATTTTCACAGCCACATCAGGAGACAACCCAGGTTCTTTTTTTTTTTTTTTTTTTTTTTGTAGTTGCTGGAATAATGATTTCTGGGATCCAGTCAGATGTTGATGTTGATGATAAACCTTGGGACCAAGTCAAGCAAAGCACTTCAAGTTGTCTGAGGAAAAACTGAACTAGTCTTTCCATTCCTGGGAGGTGGGATCATTGCTGTAGCTCAGTCTTAAACCACTTCTGAATTCAGATAAGACTGTTCACTTCTTCCTCCAACAGGAGGTCCTTTGTGAATTATAAGGTTTAGGAGGTGAAGAGATCAGACTCCTTCTGGGATCCAGAGACTGGGATTTTATGGAGAGCTATGTGGTTTTTTATAGATTAGGAAAGACACACTAATGGGTGGGTGGGATCATTTGAAACACGTGCAAGGAAGAAAGGTGTTAGTTGGAGGTAGTCCATGGTTGGTGATATTTGAGTTGCTCCAGGGATATGCTATCTTATGATGTTGGGAGTCCCAGGTGCTCTTGCCAGATGGCTCCAAGTCATTTTGTAGCTCAGGGCCACTCTCCAGGCCAAGTCCATAGTGCAGTGGTGGGAGAGACTCAGACCACTGACCATAGGGGTAATGTAATCAAGGGGAGATATTGATGTTTGGGTGAGATTATTCTGGGTAGAAATTGGTCCGGCTAAAGTGCCTTCACTCTCTTTTTCAATTGAATTGAGCTCAAAAATTGTTCTGTGGATTTTCTTAACAATTCAAAATAGTATAGTACTAAATAAATAGATTACTTTAGGTAGTATTGCCATCTTTATTATATTCGCTCGGCCTATCCAAGAGCACTTGATATTTTCCCAATTGTTTAGATCTGACTTTATTTGTGTGGAGAGTGTTTTGTAGTTTTGCTCATATAGATCCTGACTTTCCCTTGGCAGATATATTCCCAAATATTTTATACTATCGATAGTTATCCTGAATGGAATTTCTCTTTGTATCTCTTGCTGTTGCATTTTGTTGGTGATGTATAAAAATGCTGATGATTTATGTGGATTTATTCTGTATCCTGCAACTTTGCTAAAGTTGTGGATTAATTCTAATAGTTTTTTAGTTGATTCTCTAGGGTTCTCTAAGTAGACCATCATATCATTTGCAAAGAGTGATAATTTGGTTTTCTCATGACCTACTCTAATCCCTTTAATCTCTTTTTCTTGTCTTATTGCCAAAGCTAGGATTTCCAATACAATATTGAATAGTAATGGTAATAGTGGGCAACCTTGTTTCATCCCTCATCTTATTGGGAATGGTTCCAGTTTATCACCATTACATATGATGCTAGCTGATGGTTTTAAATAGATGCTATGGACTATTTTAAGGAAAAGTCCATTAATTCCTATACTCTCTAGTGTTTTTAATGGGAATGGATGTTGGATCAAACTCCCAAGAAATTATTTAATTTACCTAGAAAAAATAACAACAAAATTCATCTGGAAAAACAAAAGGTCAAGAATTTCAAGGAAATTAATGGAAAAAAAAAAGCAAATGAGGGTGGCCTAGCTGTACCAGATCTAAAACTATATTATAAAGCAGTGGTCATCAAAACCATTTGGTACTGGCTAAGAAATAGAGTAGTGGATCAGTAGCATACATTAGGTTCACAGGACAAAATACTCAATGACAATAGTAATCTAGTGTTTGATAAACCCGAAGACCCCAGCTTTTGGGATAAAAACTCACTATTTGACAAAACTGCTGGGAAAATTGGAAACTAGTATGGAAGAAACTAGGCATTGGCCCACACCTAACACCATATACCAAGATAAGGTCAAAATGAATTCATGATCTAGACATAAAGAATGATATTATAAACAAATTAGAACAATGTAGGATGGTTTGCCTCTCAGACCTGTGGAGGAAGAAGGAATTTGTGACCAAAGAAGAATTAGAAATCATCATTAATCACAAAATAGATAATTTTGACTATATCAAGTTAAAAAGTTTTTGTACAAACAAAATGAATGCAGACAAGATTAGAAGGGAAGCAATAAACTGGGAAAATATTTTTACATTCAAAGGTTCTGATAAAGGCCTCATTTCTAAAATATATAGAGAATTGACTCAAATTTATAAGAATTCAAGCCATTCTCCAATTGATAAATGGTCAAAGGATATGAACAGACAATTTTCAGATGAAGAAATTGAAACTATTTCTAGTCACATGAAAAGGTGCTCCAAATCACTATTGATCAGAGGAATGCAAATTAAGACAACTCTGAGATACCATTACATATCTGTCAGATTGGTTAAAATGACAGGAAAAGATAATGATGAATGTTGGAGGGGATGTGGGAAGGCTGGGACACTGATGCATTGTTGGTGGAACTGTGAATGGATCCAACCATTCTGGAGAGCAATCTGGAACTATGCTCAAAAAGTTATCAAACTGTGCATACCCTTTGATCCAGCAGTGTTTCTACTTGGTCAATACCCCAAAGAGATCTTAAAGGAGGGAAAGGGACCCACATGTGCAAGAATGTTTGTGGCAGCCCTTTTTGTAGTGGCAAGAAACTGGAAACTGAGTGGATGCCCATCAATTGGAGAATGGCTGAATAAATTATGGTATATGAATGTCATGGAATATTATTGTTCTATAAGAAATGACCAGCAGGATGATTTCAGAGAGGCCTGGAGAGGCTTGCGTGAACTGATGCTGAGTGAAATGAGCAGAACCAGGAGAACATCATACACAGCAAAAAGACTATATGATGATCAATTCTGATGGACATGGTTCTCTTCAACAATGATGTGATTCAAACCAGTTCCTATTGTTCAGCAAATACATCCAGAGAGAGGCCTGAGGGAACTGAGTGTGGATCACAACACAGCATTTTAATGTTTTCTGTGAATATTTCCCTGCATTTTGTTTTCCTTCTTAGGCTGTTTTTTTTCTCTCTCTTTCTAGATCTGATGTTTCTTGTACAGTAAGATAACTGTATATATATGTATACATATATTGGATTTGTCATATAATTTAACATATTTAGCATGTATTAGATTACCTGTCATCTAGGGGTGGGGGTGGGGGGAAGGAGGGGAAAAGCTTGGAACAAAAAAAAAAGTTTTGTAAAGGTAAATGAAGAAAAATCACTCATATGTTCTGTAAATAAAAAGCTTTTAATAAAAAAAAAAGTAACTGAAGAAAAAAAAAAAAACAATTCATAATAGTTTTCCCTTCCTTGGCACATTGCCTATAAGTGACTCTGTGGTCAGCATTCGTGGAATACTTTGTCACATTTGCTCAATAGGCCCCAGGTGCTTCAGTCATGCTTTTACTCCCCATGAATCAGGTCCAACAGGTACAAGTAGGTGATTGTTATTCATCTTTTTTCAAAGAGAATCAATGACATCACAGGTAATGTTTTGACTTGTACATAAATTGGATTTAAGTGAGGCAGAGTTACACGAAGTTGTCAACCTTAATCTCTCTTCCAAAGCCATTGAAGTGCAATCAAAATGAGGTGATAGCTGGGGTTTCAGTGTATGACCTTGAGTCTTTTGCGTCTGATTAAGCTCTAAGCACTTCACAACACCTGTTTCAGTCATTTTCATAGTTACTGGAACAAATTGTTCCTCCCATTCCTCCACCAGAAGTTCTCCCGTGCTTAGGGTAGACATCCCCCTAACTTGTTGAGGGATTTGAAGCCTGTTGTTTACTCTCAACCTAGTTTAGCCTATTTGCTGAGAGGGCTTTATGGTATATGGCCAAGATGCATACTACAGCTTCTTGGTCTCATAGGTGAGAGTTAGATGAGAGATGGACACCAAAGGATGAACAGCCCTGAAAAGGGCTGGGAAGCCCTCCCACCAGAGAAACTAGTCCTTCCTGAATATCCCATACATCCCATAAGTGGGTAATATTGTAGGAATGAAGAACAAGATACATTTGGAGGTGCTGTCGAATGACCAATCCTATTGGCTCAGTAGTTGGAGTCTTTGCATTTCCTACCATTGGCTTTGGGACCCCAAGATTTTCCAGAAGTGCTGGTGGAAGAAGGTATCGGTAAGCTGGTCAAAATGATTTCTGGAAGAAACTGGCTGGGGAGTTCAAGGAAAGAACCCTCATCCTTATTGTCCTAGTTTTCCATAGCTCCTGAGAGACAATTTCAAAGTCCCTAAACTGTGCCAGGGGAGGATCAATGTAGAAAATTGTGGTCCCCAAGGAGGGCTGTCTAAGCATCCGATCTATCAGTGAAGCAAAGGGGGTTTATCCTGATTACACCTTCTGTCTCCTGTACTCTAGGAATCTTACTCACCTCTTCCATAGTAGGTCCTTCCAGTGTGGACATGACAGTGGTTGTCACTAGCCAGCAGTAGACTTCTGAAAGTTTCTGGAAAGCTTCAAGACATCCCTCTGAGAAACAGAATTGGGCAAAATGGCAACTATGGATGATGGGTAGAGGGCAGTTGTGAGGAGAGGTTTCAGAGATCTCCATTACAGTCATTGTCCCTATTGTTGAGGTAGGAAGGTGGACTATCCCCAGCTTTTTATATTGTGAAGCTGGAAATAACCAGGTTCCCACTTAAAAAGATTAAGGCATTGGCTAATTTTGGCCCACACTGCAGTGAGGCATAAATGGGTGAGTCCAGGAATGTTTTTCTATCCTTGGCAGTCTGGAAGGTGTCTGATTTTAAAAATAAACCATATGTCTTGTATACATTCTTTTTTGGGTTTTATTTCTTAGCACATACATGATGCAAATAAATTTCCAGGTGCTAAATTTTTTTTTGATGGTGAGTCTAAGGAGGTTTGAATCAAGTGTAAAGGTTGATCTTGAGTCATTATCAGGTGCATCAATAGCCAAGGCTTTCCTTGATTAAAATTATTAGTAGCAATAAGGCCAGAGCAGTGGTCAGACTTCTCTTGTCCCACTTATATAATTTGGTGATGTTAAGGTGCAAAGTCTTATGCCAAGGCCTACCTGCTCATTGATTCTCTTCTGCATGCCCTTATTTAGAAGCTAGGGCTTGTGTTGTGTTTTCTGTGCTCCAGGGTAAGTGTCTGGTCATCCATAGAAGCATGCCAGAGCTTCAGGGCAAGGCTGAAGAATAATGGCTGTCCTTCATAGGAGCCAGAGCATTAAGAGGACCAGCATGAGAGTAAGGAAAAAATGGTGGTGCAGTCATTTTTTTCTTGAGCACCTGTGGCAAGTTTATTAGTCTAGGTTTGCACTCTGGGTAGAGTTTTAATTTCTTGTTTGTAGCCTAGCCAAGAATATAGGCACATGCATTATTATTACAACAGTTACTATGTACTAGTTGGGAGTTCTCCCTTCCCTGGAACATTACCCATAAGCTGGCTCCAGGTCTTGAGGCAATGGGCTTCTACCTCAATATCCATAAGAGAACCATCAGGTCCAAGTTTGTGGCATATTAATAAATAGTAGAAGTTCCTCTTTCAAGTATGAGGCTCGTTGCACTATATTTCCTACATTGGTGGGAGGAAGGAAGTGCATACCCCCATCCTTTGGTTCCTGGAGACTAATGAGAAGGAGTACTCATAGTCCTCTCTCTCTCTGGAACTAATGGTAATTGGAGTCAATCATCCTGGTAGGAGAGCCAAAGGCTATTGGGCGAATAAGTGACAATCAGTGGTGGCAATGGTTGTGCCTTCTTAGGAATACCATTAACATATAGGATAGCAGGGCCATAGAGGTGGGAGTTTGGCATAATTACCAAGTCAATACGGGTAAGTTGGGTCCCTATGGGCTTCCATGGCTGCTCAGAGTTAACAGGATGATCAGTTTTGATATTAAACTTACTGATTGTCCCAGATATATGATGGACAAGCAATCAACTACTGGCTTTAGCCAGGACAGTCAAGAGTTCTTGGGCTCTAACTTAGTGGTCTTGGATGTATTAATCACTCATTGGCCAAACCAGACAGCCAGGCCATTATCCAGTGCCCAAGAGTCTGCATATAAAGGGCAGACAATCGGTCTAAGGATGCAGCTACAGCAGCTCCAACTTCTTCCCATTGTTTAGACTGCCCCATCCCTTCCAGTCACAAGTGGATGTATGAGTCTGGATGATATGTAGTTCTGCCTGACTGTTAGATTGGTCCCATTCTTCTGCAAGACTCACCAGTGAAATATATTTCAGATAGAGTACTCAGTTCATCCATAGGGACTCCCCAACAATCAATGGGCTTGGGAAAAGGCATCAGATGAGGGTTGTCCATCTGGGAGGAGTTGGGAAACAGAGGTAGCAGAATGGCAAACTTTTATTGTTAGTCAGCAAACATTTATCAAGTTGGCCAAGCACTGTGCTTAGCCCAGGCCTTCAAGGAACTCACCTTCTATAGAGAATTATAAGTATTTTATTAATGCATACAAATATTTTACAAATATTATCTCATTTCATAGAAGAGATTTGAAGACAGATAAATGATTTCCAACTAAGGGAATCAAGGAATGCTTTATGTAGGAGCTTCAAACTCAAGATGTTTAAAACATCAACACCCCTGGGTTAGAGAAAGGCCTTGGACCCCCTCTCTTTCACTTGGAGCCAGCATAAATTGAGGACATTGCACTGCTGTTGTTTTCTTTGAAAAAAATTTAAATAGTATTTTATTTTTCCAAATACATGCTTTTTCTAATTTTTTCCCTGGATTTTAGAAAAGGAGTTTGGAGTTAACTATGACCTTGTGAGCTTTGAAAGGCCAGGAAAGTAGTTCACCATAAGTCTGAAAGTTGGAGTCTGGGCTAGAATTTGTCACATGTCATCAAATACTTGCTCCTTGGAAGAAAAACCATGGCAATTCTGGACAGCATACTAAAAAACAGAGACGTCACCTTACCAACCAAAGTCTGTATCACCAAAGCTATGTGTTTCCAGTAGCTATGTATAGCTGTGACAGTTAGACTGTAAGGAAAGCTGAGTGCCAGAGAATATGCTTTCCAATTGTGGTACTGGAGAAGATTTTTGAGAGTTCCTTAGACAGTAAGGAAGTCAAATCAGTTGATACTTAAAGAAATTAATTCAGGCTATTCACTGGAAGTTGAGTGCTGAATCTGAAGCTAAAATATTTTGGTCACCTAATGAGAAAATGGGACTCATTGAAAAGATCCTGATATGGGCTATAAAACTGTGTATGCCTCTTTGATTCAGCAGTATCTCTACTGAGCTTGTATCCCAAAGAAATTATAAATAAGGGAAAAATGTGTGCAAGAATGTTTGTGGCAGCCCTTTTTGTAGTGGCAAGAAACTGGAAACTGAGTGAATGCCCATCAGTTGGAGAATGGCTGAATAAATAAGTTATGGCATATGAATGTTATGGAATGTTATTTTTCTATAAGAAATGATCAGCAGGATGGTTTCAGAAAGACCTGGAGAGCCTTATATGAACTGATGCTAAGTAAAGTGAGTAGAGCCAGGAGAACATTGAACACAGCCACAAGATTATATGATGATCTATTTTGATGGACGTGGTGATTCAGGTCAATTCCAGTAGATTTGTGATGGAGAGAGCAGCTGCATCCAGAGAGAGGCCTGTGGGAACTGAATGTAGTTCACAATAAAGTATTTTCACCTTTTATGTTGTTTGCTTGCTTGGTTTTTTTCTTTCTCATTTTTTTTCTTTTTGATCTGATTTTTCTTGTTCTTTTTTTATAAATGTGAAAATATGTTTAGAAAAATTGCACATTTAACCTATCTTGGATTATTTGCTGTCTAGAGAAAGTAGATGGGGGAAAGGAAAGAAGAAAAATTGGGAAAACAAGATTTTTCAAGGATGAATGTTGAAAACTATTTTTGCATGTATTTTGAAAATAAAAAGCTATTATTTAAAAATTTTTTAAGAAAAGAAAAGACCCTGATATTGGGAAAGATTGATAGCAAAAGGAAAAGAATAAGATACAGGATAGATATAATTATGAAAACAATGAACATGAGCTTGGACAAATTTTGGGAAACAATAGAAGATAAAAGAGCTTGCTAAGCTGTGGTCTATAGGGTCTCAAAAAATTGGACATGACTAAGCAAATGAACAACAAAAACAAAAATTCCAAGCAACCTGCCTGGCAGAGAGTTTCAGAGATGCTAATTCATCCAACCATTGGTCATACTGCATTTAGAAGTGAACTTGGAGTGCTATGAATGTGAGCCTACTCATCCCAGAGATGAAAGCAGTACAAAGAAGTGTGTCTCGCTACCTAGGACATCTAGGTAGTAAAGTGAACAGAATGCTGGTCTAGAGTCAGGAAGATCTGTATTGAAATCGAGCCTCAGATACTTAGTAACTGTGTGACTCTGGGCAAGTCCCTTAACCTCTGTTTGCCTCAGTTTCCCCAAGTGAAAAATGGGGATGATAATAGCATCTACCTCCCAGAGTAGTTGTGAGGATCAAATGAGACAGTAATTGTAAAGTACTATAGAAATGTTAGCTATTGTTATTAGCTGTTGTTGAGAAATGTTAGGAATTCTTTTTTTGTTCTATCTTTGAATATATCTTTTCACCTTGTAAAAACTAAATGATATTAATTGGTTAAATAAAACTGGCATGCTAATAATGACTTGTGGGAATAATGGGTAACCCATCAAAATGGGAACCTGAATCAATTGCATTAGAAAAAAACATTCTTGACCCCTCAAGTAATCTCTTGAAGGGAAGATGTAGCCAACCCTAGTTCCTGAAGAATGAAGAACACCCACAAGTCCTATTCATTCTACTAGTTCTGCAAACCTGAATTCATTGATTTTTCTCCCTTGATAAGGGTGTTTCCTTGGTCTATTCCTGCCCTCTGGAGTTGAACATCAAAGTTTCAGAATTAGACATTCAATGAACTTTGTGGACCCTCTATGGGGCCAATTAATACATACAAAGTTTATCCAAGCATTCCCTAATGCCTACTTAACTAATCATAGAATCATCCAGTGGGAAGAACTAAAGATCATCTGACTGAGTTCTCTTACCTGTAGAAACCAACATGCATTTCATGAAATTTCAAGGAGAACTTTAATGATTTTGTTATGTTGTTTAAAGAGACTTATACACTATACAATAAGTATTTGATGAAAGGAGTATAAAATTGCAAATATTATAATGGCTAACATGTATCTTTACAAAGCATTTGACATAGCTTTGTATGAGAGGAGCTACAGATATTTTTATTGTCATTTATCAGATGAGGAAATTGAGTCAGGATTATTAACTGGTTTGTCCAACATTACATAATTAATGAATTCAGAACCTGTGCTCAAAGCTCAGATTTCTTGTTTTTAAATCGAGTTTTTTTTTTTCTACTTTATCATGGGTATCTCCCCTAAAAGATGTTTAAGTTTATAAGTAAATTCCTATCAGGGGTCTTAGTGATTATTTAAAGCTGTTCCCCTAAGTCTCAAAAATTCTTCTTCCTCACCTCTACTTCTTACAATCCCTGGTTTATTTCAAGAGTCACTTCAAACATCACCTTTTGTGGTAGCCCTTTTCCAATAATCCATTCCCATCCTTATTCCTTTATCCCCATGCTAGAGTCTTTTCCTCAGAGATTACCTTCCATCTAGTCTGCATATACTTTCTATGGATCTAATTACTTACATGTTTCTCCCCCAATGGAATGCAAGCTTCCTGAGGGTTCCTGAGATTATTTTTGTATTCTCTGTTATGCCAAAGTGCTTTGTACATAATAAATGCTTAATAAATGCTTGCTTGATTGGCTGGCATAATGAAAGTGGCAGCTAAAATATTCAAGTCCTATGGAAGTCAGTGATCAATCCTAATTGAGTGTGAAAAAATATAAAGGTATATATATATATATATATATATATATGTATATATATATATATTATATGCTTAAGACATGCCTTGCTGGTAGAGTATAGGTGATAGTTTGTGAAGTGTTATTTCAGGAGCTTAAGAAAAGTTCTTTTACCTCCAGTTTGATGATAACTTCATTTCCTGAGCTTTCTCTTGCACTTAAGCAAGAGCAATACAGGAAAGTACAAGTAAATATTTAACAATTGGGCTCTTCAAAATTTAAAAAAAAAACCATATGCATATACACTTTGAAGTTATATTATTAATACTTTTTTAAAATCTAGACAATCAACAAAACAATAAACTAAGCCCTGATTTGTAGCAATTGCAGATTAGTGAAGGCTTACACTGAAAATTTAACAAGCTTTCTCTAATTAATGTTGGCTCCAGCATACCTCGGATTACATTAGAGGTCTGGTGACTCTAGACTAAAAATAATAAATAATAATGATAATAACTGATATGGCATTTTAAGGTTTGCAAAGTTCTCTGCCACCATCATCTCATTTTAGCTTCAAAATGTCCCTGGAAAAAAGGAGCCCAGAAGTGAAAGTTTAGGCATACAAAGACTTACTTTAGTTTACAGAAACTGCACAGGGAAAGCCTTAACCTGCAAAGATTTTGTTGTGTACTTATGCATTGATGACTTTTACTTGCAAAGTTTTGTGGAAGAATTAAACGTTCAAAGACAAAAAATTTCTTAGAATGGACTTTGTTGTTTGGTTGTATCAGATTCTTCATGATCCTATAAACAATACTTGTCCATAAGGTTTTCTTGGCAAAGATATTTTCCTTCTCCACTGGATTAAAGAAAATAGAAGTTAAATGATTCACCCAGGATCACACAGCTAACAGGTATTTGAACTCAAGTCTTCCTGACTCCAGGCCCAGTGTGCTATCTGCTGAGCCATCAAGCTGCCTTCAGAAAATAACAACAAGGTATAGACATAAAGCCTAGGGCAATATTATGCTTAACATTATATTAAATAAGTTAAAAATAAAAAATGAGTAAGAAATGGAAAAAGAACCCAATTAAATAGCTATACAAATTTTCATATTCAGAGGAAGGGAGTGAGGTTAAAAAACATCACTCCTACCCCAAAGAGTAGTGTCAAATGGTCATAAGCTCAAAAAGAATTCTTAGAAAAATGTAAAAAGAAATTTATAAAATAAATAAGAGAGATCAATGAAAAATTAGGAGAAAAAAAAGAAAAGCAATACATGAAGATTATGAAAAGAAAATTAATCAATTGGAAAAAGTGATACAAAATCTTATGGAAGAAAATTGACTCTTTCAAAACTGGAATTGGGCAAATGGGATCAAATGATGTTATAAGACACCAAGAAATTATAAAATTGCCTTTTAAGCAGAAGGAACCTAAAAGGCCACCTAAGAAAATCCCTTCATTTTATAAACTGAGGCCCAAGGGAAGATGAAGTGACTTGTTCAATGTCACACAGGTAGGAAGGAAAGGAAAAAAATTAAGCACCTATGTACCAAGCACTGTGCTAAATGCTTTACAAATATTATCTTATTTGACCCTCATAACAATCCTGGAAGGTAAATATTATTATCTCCATTTTATGGATAAGAAAAAAAGAGACAGATAAAAATTAAGTAATTTGTCCAAAGTCACATAGCTATTAGGTGCTTGAGTTCAGATTTAGCTCAGGTCTTTCTAACTCCAGATCCAGTGTTCTTATCCTCTCTAACAACTACTTGGTTAAGGTAGTTAGTGAACAGCCAGGATTTGAACTCAGGGTCTCTAACTCCACCCTGGTCTCTTTCAAATATTCCTCAGCAACTTCTACCCATTGCTACAGATTCTGTTCTTTGGAATCAATGGAATAAGCATTATCCCTTTTCAATTTACCTCCTAGTACTTGAGTCAAATCTCCTTTGCTCCATCTTAAATTATCTTAAAACCATTTTTCACATGAAAATTTTGAGCTTCCTTATCATCTTGGTCACTCTCCTCTATAGGGGCTCCAACTTATTTTCCTTCTAAAATGTGCCATCTAGACCTAAACATATTATTCAAGACATGATCAGATTGGATGGAATATAATAGTATAATTGACTCCATTCTTCTGGACATGAGATCTCTCTTAATATAGCCTAAGAACAAATCTTAGCTAGTTTTACTAGCATGTTATCCTATTGGATCACATTGAGCTCAGAGTCACTAAAATTCAATGGTTGCTTTTTTGTTCATCTAAATGCTCATCAATCCACACTTCTGCTTATGCACTTTAAAAATAACCATCAGCACCACTACTACCACCTAAGTAGATCTTTATATTTAATTCTATTAATGTTATTAAATTAGTCTTATTATTGTAGTCTCCATATCTTTTATTCTTGTCTGACTTGTCAACTATCTTTCAAGTCATTTGCAAAGCATGTATCATTTCTGTTGTTTGATAAGCATACCTTGAGCCTAATATTGCTAAGCATAGCATCCAAGTTATTGACAAAAAAAATGTTGCAAAGAAATTTTTCAAGGACAGGGAAGGTCCTACAGGACTTCACTGGAGACCTCTTTTCAGGTTGGCAGCAACCCATTGTAATAAAAATAGATAATATTTATATTAGACTTCAGATGAAAAGGCTTGAATTCCAGCCCCAACTCCACCACTAATTGGATAGCCTTGGTCAAGTAAGTCATTATTGTCTTGAAGCTTTAAGTTCTTTTAGTTGCATAATAGAAATGCAATACTATTTTTTGCTGTTGAGAATTTGTATTTGCTTTGCTGTTGGGAACAACTTTGAAGAAAAAGAATTGAAGAAAATTCTTCTATCAATAACCTTCAACAAAGTTCTGCAACTAAATATCTAAGTACAAATCCAGTGTCAGACACTTACTTGCTGTATGATCCTGGGCAAATCACTTAATCTCTGTGCCCAGCTTTTTCAATCATAAAATGGAAATAATGATAATAGCACCTTCCTTTCAGGGTTGTTGTAAGGATCAAATGAAATAATAAACATAAAGCATTTAGCACAGTGTTTGGTAAATAGTAGGAAATGTGTGAATGTTAGCTATCATTCTTATTTTTATAGAATTTCCTGTGGCACTCAGAAAATAAGTAGTATGCCCTGGGCCAATGAGCCAGAGTTTCAGAGGCAGAATTTGAATCCAGGTTATTACTGGTTAAGGCCAGATTTTTATCTACTATGCTTTTTTCTAATTACTTCCCTATATGTAATATGTTATTGTTATTTGTCATACTCTAGGAATCCCTCTAAACTTATTGTCTTAAGCTAATTTCAGTCTCAAAAAAGAGTAAAAACTCTTCTCTTTTAAAAACATTTTTTTCACAAAACACCTTCTTATACAAAGAACAGCTGGGGCACAGAGAATACTTTCTAAATAAGTAATGGATAAAATAGGAATAAGGGATAAAATTCCCAAGAATGGAGTCAAAAGGATTATTTAACACCTTCCCCCAGAGGTCACACTACCATTAACTTTGACATGCTCATGCATGGTTTGATGACTGTTTACCTCTAATGGACTCATAGTTTGTTCTGGCAACTGGACAACCGTGTAATATGTGATTGATTACTTGTGGATTTAGAGTTGGAAAGGATTACAATTCAATTCCATTAAATGAAAAAATGCCTACCATGTTCAAGGAACCCAATTCAACCCCTTAATTTATAGATGATGAGGACATTAAGTTTGAGACACTAACTTACTCAGGAACACATTGAACTAGGACCAGAATCAGAATTTTAGAGCTAGGGAAAAAAAAAATTCAAATTTAGATGAACTCTAGAGAACTTGATGACCAACTCTTTCATTTTTCAGAAGAAGAACCTGAGACCAGATAGATGAAGTGATTTGCCCAAAATGACATAGTAGATGTTAGATCAATTCTGACTTTCTCCAAGTATGTCTCTCTTTCTTTGTTGCCATGTTGCCTGAATTGTACTTTGAGACTTTTAGAGGAAAATAAATATCTTAATTTATACCAAACCTCTAATTGGTGTGACCTTAAACAAATCATTTTACTTCTAGGTCCATCAGTTTTCTCATCTGCAATTTTGTCAAACTGAAAGACAAATACATTCCTGCTAGCCACATACTTGGAAAAACCACAAATTAGGATTATATTATGTTGTATTTTTATTTATTTTGTTAAAATGTCCCAATTAACTTTTAATTTAATTTCAGTTTAATAGGGAATTTTGCAGACCCACTGCTCAGAGTTTGATATCTTTGGACTAAATGATATCTGAGGTTCCTTTTAGCTCTGACATTCTGCTGTCTGAATTGTACTATCTTAAGATCTATAGTTAGAAGAGAATTTGAAGGTGATTTAGCCAGATAAGAAATTTGTGAGCTAGGAATTGAGAGAACAGAAATTAGTTTCTTAAAGTCAAATCTGTAAAAAGCTAAGTCTCTCAATAAGTGCAAACAACAAGAAATCCCCTGAAGTGGTCATATTATTCAAATTCACCCTGCATATTTTCATTGGGATGGAACCAATTACCCTATTTTATATAATTATAATTTCAAATAGTGTAAATTCAAATACATGTGACCACTTCAAGGGATTCATTATTTGTACTAATCAACACTGAACATCAATAATGTCAACCGTAAAGACCCCGTCACATTAATTAGCTCATTTTAATCCTAAGGGCACTATAAGAGTTCCTAAGGTCCATATGGTTGTCTCCTTTGTAGCTTTAAGGAATTTATTTTAAATGAAAAAGTAATAAGTATAATTACTTATACTGAGCTCCTAGTCAAGGAAATTCCTAACATTTAGCCAATGGTTTGGTTCTCTGTCTTAATTTACATTTATATCTATCTCTAGTTAACTTCTGACCTATTTGTATTGAGGGAAGATTCAAATTGCTGAAAACATTTAATAGTGCCTGTGGATAGAGAGGAACCAGTAGGAGAATTTGGAGAAAGAACAAACCTTTTTTTCCATGTGCACCCAGGGAGAGGCCTGTGGAATCTGAGTCTGGACCACAACATAGCATTTTCACACTCTCTATCGATGTTTGCTTACATTATGTTTTCCTTCTCAGGTTTTTTATTTTTATTTTTATTTTTTCTCTTCCCTGTACAGCAAGATAACTGTATAAATATATATACACATATTCAATCTCTCAAATATTTAACTTAATTAATATGTAGTAGACTTCCTTCCGTCTAGGGGAGGGGGTGGGGGGTAGGAGGGAAAAATGTATAACAGAAAGCTTTGCAAGGGTCAGTGTTGAAGAATTACCTATGCATATATTTTGCAAATAAAAAACTTTAATTAAAAAAAAAAAGAACAGACCTTTTTTTAAGAACTTCTTAGTTCTTCAGCAGGCGGGATTGATGTCATCTTCCCAGTTCTGCTCTGAGATGCCTGAAGGATCACTGACCCTCTTAAATGATCCTTTCTGCCCCAGCTCAATTCTATTTTCACTACTTGCCCTGGAGTTATTGGATCTTTCCAGATCAGCTATACATAACTGTATCCTCTCTACTTCCAAACCCTCTAAATCAAAACTTCTTAAACTGTGTATCGATATCACATATGGGGTCTTGTAATTGTGAAATTGTGACTTATTATCAGTAAATGTTAAACTTGTATGCCTGTTTTATATATATACACAAACATACATATACATTCATTGAATTGTGTTTTTACCTAATAAAGGCAATTACTTTGATTGGGTTGGATAATGTGTACCTAAGTAGTACAGTGGATCAAGCACTGGGTTAGAATCAAAATGATCTTTTTTATTAATTGCTGAGGCAATTTGGGTTAAGTGACTTGCCCAGGGTCACACAGCTAGGAAGTGTTAAGTGTCTGAGACTATATTTGAACTCAGTTCCTCCTGACTTCAGGGCTAGTGCTCTATCCACTGTGCCATCTAGCTGCCCCATGACTTAGCTTCCTGAGTTCAAATTTGGCTTCAGACACTTACTAGCTATGTGACCTTGGACAAGTCCCTTAACCCTCTTGGCTTCAGTTTTCTTATCTGTAAGATGAGTGAAGAAGGAAATAGCAAATCACTTCTTTTTTTTTTTTTCCTAAGAAAACCCCAAATGGATTCATGAAGAGTTGGACACAACTCAACAACAAAAATACCACCACAAGAGGCTTTGCTTGATTTCTACTTCAGGGAACATCAAGCCTTCCTCTAGGATAAACTAATTACCTAAAATCTCATCACCATACATACTGACTCAGTTTTTAATATTCAACACTTTCTTCACCCCTTAAGTTGACTCTCACCTATGACTGGAAGGCAGAGTAATAAACTTCTCCCAAAGTTTCTCTTTTTAGAGGGTTTGGAACTTTCCAAATAACTTTTCATTTTCTATCAACAGCTCACTCCTTGACATGTCCTTTCATGGCTTGCAAATGAATTGGATTTAAATGAGGCAGAATTGCACAAAGAAGTCAGTCTCACTCTTTCTTTCAGAACCAGCAAAGACAAAAATTGAGACACTGGTGATGACCTTGGGGTTTATGAATGATCTTAGCTTCTTCAGTGTCTGACCGAGCTCTAAGCACTCCATAGTGACTGCTTCAGCCACCTTCATGACCTTTGGAACAAATTATTCTACTCCATCCATTCTACCAGGGGATGTCTTCATATTCTTGGGGTATCATCAAAGAGTTTGATGCCTGTCTGTTACCTCAGCCTGGTTTAGCCTGTCTGGCAAGGCAGTTTTACTAGGATATGGCTGTTGCATGTGCTCTTGGAGGCAAAGATGAGAGTTGGTGAGAATTGTACACAAAAGGGCAGCAACGGGGGGTGGAGCCAAGATGGCGGAGTGAAAAGGTGACTTTCTGCCTCTCCTCCGATCTTCTCTCAAATCAACAATAAAATAAGCCTC
>JAJPUD010000533.1:245060-334485 GCA_023553655.1 Myrmecobius fasciatus | reverse complement strand
AGGAAAAGCTTGGGAAAAAAAAAAAAGGTTTTTTTGCAAAGGTCAATATTGAAAGGTCACTCATATGTTTTGTAAACAAAAAGCTTTATAAAAAAAAAGAAAAACATCAAATGATCCCAAACATAAAAAAAGAGTTCTTAAAAGAATTTTAAGAGGACTTTAAAATCAAATAAAAGAAATTGAGGAAAAATTAGAAGAAAAAAAGAGCAATTCAAGAAAATTTAAGAAAGGAAACTTGAAATAGAACATCAAAAACTTAAGAAAATAATTCCATAAAAACTAGAAGTGGGCAAAGGAAAGCTAATGATGTCTGAAGACCCAAAGGAACAATAAAAGAATAAAAAGAATGAAAACCATAAAAGAGAATGTGAAGCATCTCATAGAAAAACAACTGATGTGGAGAAAGAATTGAAAGGAAATAATATAAGAATAATCAGACCATCTGAATATTACAACAATAACAACAAAAGAATCTTGATACAATATTACAAAAATGATCAAGGAAAAAATCACCCTGAAGTTTTAGAACAAGAAGGCAGAGCAAAATTAGAAGAAAAAATCCACTGTTCCCTACCTGAAAGAGATCCCAGAAGAAAAACTTACAAGAATATAATACCCAAGTTTCAAAGCTCCCAGGTTAAGAAGAAAATATTGGAAGCAAGAAGAAACAAAAAATAATGTAAATAGCATAGAACTACAATAAGGTTTACAAAAGACCTAGCAACTAATACGTTGAAGGACTATAGGTCTTGGAATACTATATTTCATAGAGCAAAGGAGCTGGGGCTAGGACCAAAGGTAATATACTCAGCAAAATTTAATATAATCCTGACTGAGGGAGGAAAAAAGGATATTTAACAAACTTTAATATTTTTAAGTATTTGTAACAAAAACAGTAGGACTTAAGGAAATATTCAATAATAACATCCAGGAGAAACATGAGGTAATAGTAAAGACCAATTATAAGGGACTTAATAAAGTCAAAATATTTACTTCTTATATACAAAAATATTATCAGTTCTTTTATGACTGTTAGTATTATCTGGGTAATTTGAAAGAATGGCTTAGACTGAGCTGAGTATGATGTGATTCTAAAAAAAATTTATGTAGGGAGTGATAAAAAAGATAATTATCTCATACAAAGGAAGCATGAAAGGAATAATTGATACAGAAGAAACTAGTTGGGGAAGGTGGATTGTGCTAGAACCTTATTCTCAGTGGGAATGGGTTAAAGAGTGAAAATGTGTGTGTGTGTGTGTGTGTGTGTATCTATATATCTATGCATATATATACACACATGTATATATATGTATGTATGTGTATTGTATATGTATATGTATCTATGTATGTGTAAAAGTCTCCTAAATTCAGAAAGATATAAGAAGGCAAAGGGATAGGGAAGGGGAAGAGGATAAGGGAGGGACTTTTAAAGGTGGGTAGCTTAAGAAATAAAGGGGCAAGGTAGCAGGTAGAAATAAAGCAAGGAGTGAGGAGGGATAGGAAGAGGATGACAAGAAAAGTGAGGAAAAATAGGAAGGAGAAAAATACCAAGTAATTATAACTTAGTATGGGAATGGAATGGATTTACCTATAAAATGGAAACTGATAGGAGATTAAAAATTTGAATTCAATAATTTATTGCTTTCAGGAAATGCTATAAAAATAAGAGATACACATAAAGATAAAGGTTAAGAGTAGAATTTATTATGTAAAAAAAAACATTAGGAGTCAAAATCATCATCTCAGACAAAGTTAAAATTAAAATAGATTTAATCAAAAGAGAAAAATAGGTTAACTATGCTGTGTCAGCAATATTATTCAATATTGTTTTAGAATATTTAAAATAACTTGACAGTAAAAAATAACTGAGAGTATCCTGCCAAAACAAATGAAGGAACTATATGAATATAAACATAAAATACTTTTTTATACAAATAAAGTCAGATCTAAATAATTGAAATAATATTTATTATTGTTCATGGATAGATAATACCCATGTATAGTTTTAAAAAAATGACAATTTGACCTAAGCTATTTATGTAATGCCACCCTAATTAAATTACTAAAAAAATTATCTTACTGAGTTGGGGAAAAAAATAATAACAAAGTTCATCTGGAAGAACTTCAAAGAAATCAGGGGGAAAAGGTGTTAAAAAAAAAAAGCAGATTTGGTAGTATCAGACTTATTTATATTATTTTAAGATAAGAATATTATTGAAATGGATAATGGATAATTTCACTTATTTTAAATTAAAATTTTCTTGTGTAAATAAAAATTTATTGTTTTGTTTTTAATCCTCATATTCTGTTGTGTATGTGGGAATTTTTTTCTTTTCTCATTTTGTATTTAAGTTTAAAGTAAATTAAGAAAATAAAAATAATTAATTGGCTCAGTTCTCTATATATTTGAGAAATGAAGCCTTTGTCAGAGATACTTGCTGTAAAAATTATTTTCCAGTTTTCTATTTTCCTTCTAATCTTAATTGCATTTGTTTTGTTTGTGTAAAATCTTTTTAATTTAATATAATCAAAATTATCCATTTTATATCTTATAATGATCTCTTTCTCTTGTTTGGTCAAAAAATTCTTCCCCTCCCCATATATCTGACAGATAAACTATTCCTTGTTCTCCTAATTTGATAATGGTATCACCTATTATGTTTAAATCACATACTTATTTTAACCTCATCTTGGTAAATGCTATAAGCTGTTGGCCTGTTTCTAGTTTCTGCCATACTGCTTTCCAGTTTTCCCAGCAGTTTTTGTCAGGTAGTGAGTTCTTATACTAGAAGATGAAGTGTTTGGGTTTATCAAAAGTAGATTACTATGGTCATTTACTTCTGTGTTTTATATACCTGGTCTACTACACTTATTCACAACTTTACTTCTTAGCCACTATCATATGATTTAATGATTGCCACTTTATATAATATAGCTTGGAATCTAAGATGGCTGCATCACCTTCCTTTGCATTTTTTCTTACTAATTCCCTTGATCTTCTTGACCTTTTGTTTTTCTGGATAAATTTTTTTTTCTAGCTGTATAAAATACTTTTGGTATTTCAATTAGCATGGCACTGAATAATTAAAGTAATTTAATTACTAATTATTTGACTAATTTTATATTACTTTATATTTCTAATTATATTATTAATTAATTACTAAAGTAATTTAGGTAGAATTGTTATTTTTATTATACTGGCTTGGTCTACCCATAAGCAATTGACATTTTTCCAGTTATTTAAAAATGTTTTGTGATTATGCTCATTTAGTTCCTGTGTTTTTCTTAACAGATAGACTCCCAAGTATTTTATATTATCTACATTATTTAAGATGGAATTTCTTTTTTCCTTCTCTTGCTGCTGAACTTTCTTGGTAATATATAGAAATATTAATGATTTATATGGGTTTCTTTTATTATCCTACAACTTTGGTAAAGTTGTTAATTATTTCAAGTAATTTTTTTAGTTGATTCTCTAATCATAATCATCTGTAAAGAAGGAACTTTTCCCCCCTCATTGCATTTTTTCTTGAAAGAGCAAATAGGAACAAAATAAGAAAGAGCCTTCTTTATTTCTTTTATTCTATTACTCACATTCTATTGAGTATTTAGTATGCTGTAACAGTGATCCCTACATTACAAGGCTATTTGTACTCAATGGTCTCCATGATCTTTCTAATCTCAAATTCCATGATTTTATATATGTTACTCTCTATGAACTTTCTTCTTTGCAAAATTCTGTAGGAGACCCTTGCATGACTGCCTATTTTGGAGATGACATGATTCCTTCTTTTAAAGAAATAAAACCTTCATGGTTTTTAAGGACCAATAAATATCAAGAATTTGCCTTTCTGCTTAAATAAAACTTCCAAATTTCCTATTATCAGTTTCTTCCTAGAACTAGCAGTCACAGGAAGGATGGAGGAAGCAAGAAAGTTGAATAAGTTATGAAACTGTGGTACACAACATCTAGTCTGAGGTGATGCAGTGTATAGAACTCTAGGTCTAGAAGTAGGAAATGCTGAGTTCAAATCCCATCTCAAATACTTATTGTGTTATCCTGGACAAATCCTTTAACTGCTATCTGCCTTAGTTTCTTTGACAGTAAAATGGGGATAATAATAATAACACTTCTCAGGGTGCTGTGAGGACCAAATGAAGTAATATTTATAAACTATTTAACACAGTACAGGGCAGATAGTAGTCATTTGATAAATGCTTATTCCTTCCCCACTCAAGTAAATTTAAGCACATCCTATTGGGAATGCACTGTGTTAGTTACGAGGGGCATATAGATAAAATATGGCCTTGCCATTAAGGATATTCACACATATATACACATACACATACGTGTGTGAATAAATATATAGATAGATAATAAATACATGACAACTCAGAAATAATACCCATTGCATCACCCTAATTTAGCAACTCCAGAAAAAAAAGAAAGAAAATTCAGGTATGTAAATAAATTTTTTTTTATTAAAGCTTTTTATTTGCATAACATATGTATGGGTAGTTCCTCAACATTGATCCTTATAAAGCTTTCCATTACAAATTTTCCCCCCTGTCCCTTCCCCTCCCCTAGATGGCAGGAAGTCTACTGATGTAAATAAATTTTTATCATAATCTTCTATGAACCAGTGTCTCTTGATTCTAGGTTAGTTTGGAGGAGACCAGGAGATTCGACCTAATCCTAGGAGATCTAGTCTGTAGAGAATGGTGAGGAGACCAGACTGATTGATTATAAGGGCAAACTGAAGCTTAAGTTATTTTTGAGGTGGGCCTAATAATATGTCTCTCTCTAGAATCTGTAGAGATATTCCAGACTTATTTGAAAGTATAGTCATCCCTTCTACACATCAAGGGAGTCATTGCCCCCACAATCTGAAAAATCTATGTAAAAATTTTTGCACCAGAGAAAAAAATCTGAATTATTATGTTATTAAAATATAAAATATTCTAACATTATACAATACTATACATATAGTTGATGCATTTCTGAGTTTCTAAACATTTTCTGTGTCATCTTCTGGCCTTTGTGTGTCATCTGTAACTTTCCTCAAAATCCCCCAAAATTCTCATTGAATTTCTTATGCCAAAGAGTGAAATTATAAGCAAATTAGAGAAACATAGGATAGTTTACCTCTCAGACCTGTGGAGAAGGAAGAAATTTGTGTCCAAAGAAGAAGTGGAACTCTTAATTGAACACCAGATAGATAATTTTGATTATATTAAGTTAAAAGTTTTTGTACAAACAAAACTAATGAGACAAGATTAGGAGGGAAGCAATAAATTGGGAAATCATTTTTACATTTAAAAATAAAGGCCTCATTTCTAAAATATAGAGAGAAATGACTCAAACTTATAAGAATTCAAGTTATTCTCCAATCAATAAATGGTCAAAGGATATGAACAATTTTCAGATGAAGAAATTAAAACTATTTCTAGTCATATGAAAAGGTGCTCCAAATCACTACTGATCAGAGAAATGCAAATTAAGACAACTCTGAGGTACCACTACACACCTGTCAGATTGGCTAAAATGACAGGAAAAGATAACGATGAATGTTGGAGGGGATGTGGGAAAACTGGGACACTGATACATTGTTGGTGGAACTGTGAACGGATCCAACCATTCTGGAGAGCAATTTAGAACTATGCTCAAAAAGTTATCAAACTGTGCATACCCTTTGACCCATCAATGTTTCTATTGGGCTTATATCCCAAAGAAATCTTAAAGGAAGGAAAGGGCCCCACATGTGCAAGAATGTTTGTGGCAGCCCTTTTTGTAGTGGCTAGAAACTGGAAACTGAATGGATGCCCATCAGTTGGAGAATGGCTGAATAAATTATGGTATATGAATGTCATGGAATATTATGGTTCTGTAAGAAACGACCAGCAGGACAATTTCAGAGAGGCCTGGAGAGACTTGCATGAACTGATGCTGAGTGAAATGAGTAGAACCAGGAAATCATTGTACATGGCAACAACAATACTATATGATGATCAGTTCTGAAGGACATGGTTCTCTTCAACAATGAGATGTTTCAAACCAATTCCAGTTGTTCAGTGAAGAAAGCCATATATACCCAGGGAGAGGCCTGTGGGATCTGAGTGTGGACAACAAAATAGCATTTTCATGCTTTCTATTGATGTTGGCTTACATTATGTTTTCCTTCTCAGATTGTGTTGTTTTTCTTTCTAGATCTGATTTTTTTTTGTTCAGCAAGATAATTGTATAAATATGTATGCATATATTGGATTTGTCATATATTTTAACAAAGTTAACGTGTTAACTACCTGCCATCTAGGTGGGAGGAAAGAGGGAAAAATTTGGAACAGAAAGTTTTGCATATTACCCATGCACATGTTTTGCAAATTAAAAAAATTAAGAAAAAAGATATTATTTCTTCATATTCAAAAAAAAAAGAATTTCTAATGCCAACCCACAATATATAGAAACTGCAATGTGGAAGGAATAACTGTAGTCTTGGATCCTTGGGTTGGTGCCAGAATTACAGCTTTCAAGGTGAGAGTACCTAACCTCTGGGACAGTTTGGTGATGCAGTGAATAGAGTGCCAGGTTTGGAATCAAGAAGCTCTGAGTTCTAATGTGGCCTTAAACACTTACTAGCTGTCTGGCTGTGGGCAAGTCATTTTACCTCTGCCTCAATTCCTTTATTTGTGAAATGGCTAAAATAATCACAACTACTTCCCAGAGTTATTATGAGGAACAAGCAAGAATATTTATATGGTGTCTGGCACATAATAAGTACTATATAAATATTAACTATGAGAATAATAATAGCAATTATTATTATTAGAGGTGATATAGACCTGTTTCAGGACCCAGGTTAGACCAGAGCAGCTCCCCTTAGAGCATCCTGGGCTAGACTCTTTAAAGTCTGCAGGTATTCTAGGCTAGACCCTTAGATAGTCTGCAGATAGGCAAGTATCTATGCAGGGTGATTTGTGGTCTTCCCATGTTTTCTATTGCAGGCCTCTTCCTGCCCCAGTAATCAGGACTGAAATCATTTTATAATCACTAATGAATAATAAAACAAAAATGGGGACGTTGTCTCCAGACGGCCACAATTAAAACAACTCCAGTTACCTAAGAGCAATTCTTTCCTGATAGCACATTAGTACAAAGTAGTTAATTGTATCCTGGGCTGAAGAGTCATTTATTTCCCAGAATTCTTTTTCCTGTTGGCTTACAGTAGACATTTAATAAATGTTCACTAGATAGACACAGCATGTTAAAGCTGAAAGAGAATTTGAAGACCAGCTTATCCAAACTCCTTATTTTCTAGATAAGGAAATGGATGCCAGAGAGAGAAAGCAGGCTATTAGGGAAAAATATTATTAAAAATAAACTTTTCTTTATAAATAAACAACAAAGACTTCCTTCTGATAGATCTTGGCCTTAGCTGTAGAGTTGATTTGTACCTGCTCTGGGTTAAGGAAGAGATTTTTCCAGACAGGGGTGGATATTCAAACTTGGAGAAGCAAAGCCTGTTTTCATCTCCAATAAACTCCCTTGCTTCTTTTTTGCCCCAGACACCCCAAGTACGCGGATGAGGCCTTCAATGTTGGGTGCAGTTAATAGAGGAATTAATAAAAATTAATCCTTGGGGCAGGCTGGGAGAATGCTCAGATAGTGATCAGTTTAGCTCCTGGTCCCACCCTCTGGAGAGGTGGTGCAGTCGGAAATCTAAATCATGTCAAACCCCTGAGATTTACCCTCTATAAGGGTCTCCAACAGTCTCACCTTGCCATGTCCTGTCAGAAATCCCTGTCATGTCCCTGAGGTTAAATTTTCCCTATAAAATCTACTTATGGGCCATCCCATGGCTGTTGCCTTCCTTTGGGTCAGTCTACTGTTATACTCTGTCTTGTGGTGTCTTTCCCCTTACGCTTCCCCCATGCCGTGTGGTCTACCCTAACCCCACCATGCCTTGTGGTGTCTTTCCTGATCCCACTTTTCCCCTTATAGCTAGCTAACTCTTATGGGGTTCTAAGTCCCTTTCAGGATCTAGCCTGTCTCATGGGTTTCCTTTCTCCTGGTAAAATCCCTTTCAATGTTCTCCCACTCTATTTCATATTTACCATTCCTGGTGTCTATTGTAGCCCTCCATTTTGTCTGTAATTTCTTACTTAACATAAATCTATTTTTTGCCAAAGAGAATAACCATTGTGAACTTTTGGGGTTCTGATGCCTACATCATCCACATCAATACCATGTTTCCACATGATTTTACAATCTCCAAAGATAATTTTTATCCTCATTGAGAATATGTTAATTAGACATATTAGACAAAGAGTCTATTTGTGCATGGACTAAAGTTTTAATCCAATTACTATAAACTGTTATGCATTTCCCATACTTGGTTCAAAGGGCATCATTTTATGTTATTCATTTCTCACATACCACCAAAAAAGAGAAAGGTTTTTCTATGCAGGTAAAAAAAAAATGATTTTACTCTTAACTTACTTCTAGTAATGAAATCATCATTCTGACTTTCTGAAAACCCAGACTCTTGGAAAGAAATGTCCTTCTTCAGCAACTCAATCTTGGGGTGGAGGGATTTATTAGTTTCAAAAGAAAAAGAACTAAGCTACTGGGCAATACTTTTTCAACCACTGAAGCCTTCTTTTTCTTCTCATTCTTCTTAAAAAAAAAAAAAAGCCACAGCTGAAATATTCTGACTGACTTCTTGGATGTCATCTGAAAAGCGTTTGGAGGGGAAATGAGGGAGGGAGAACATTTTTCAAGGCCTATTTCCATTAGGAATTGACGTTTGATGATCTGTGCATTTTCCCACACAAATGTGCTGGGCCAGTTGTATTAGCCAGGCATTTCCTGTGAACCTCAGTTTGTTATTCTTCCTTCTCCCTCTACCCCCACTCCCTCTACTTCTTTTCAGGGAATTAGCCCAGATTTGTAGCAAGCAGTTTTCGCCACATCCTCTCAGTTCTTAGTCACACTGTCCTTATATGGAAATCCTTATCAGGGTACCACCTCCTGGGCTTCAGCATTGGCCAGGATGTGGAAGCGATTGTGGTACTTTTTCAGCTAGATAATCCCAAAAATGAATTAGCAGGCAATTGCAACAGGCCTGCATGGGACTGGGGAGAAGGAGGAGGCAGGGGATAGGGGAAACAACCTAGTCTTTGGAGCTGCCTTGGACAGGTTTAACAAGTTTTGACACAAGCTTGCCCTCAATAGCTACTAAACAGTACAATGTAACTCAGTCTTAAAAAAAAAAAAATCACTGATTGACCTGAGGTGTATTTGGGAGGGGTGATGAGAGATTTCTTCCATCATGTAGGATTTCCAGCATTCTCCCCCTTTTAACATTTTCTCTTATTATGGAAATATTAGACAGCATCATTCAATTTTCAATCTACCATGGTCTCCCCATTTTATCCAGAACTATCTCCAATTGTCTTGATCTATATCTGGGCACTGGACCCAGATGATTCTGGAGGGGAAAGTGAGGCAGGTGACCTTGCACAGCCCTTCCTCATTTAAATCCTATTCACTTGCATGTCATTACATCACCTCCTTAATGTAATGTTCCTCTTCCAGAATGAAGGACAAACAGCGACTATGATTTAAATAAATGAATACTGAGATTATGACTGCTGGAAATTCTTCTAGAAGGTAAAATTTTACGTTTGTAGAATATATATCTTTTCTTCCTCCCTATTTCACTCTTTCTGTCAATCAAGAAAGTAAGCAACAAGTATTTATTAAGTGGGTACTCATGTGCAAGGGACTGTGCTATATGTACTAGAGATATGAAGAAAAAAGGGAAACTAAACCTGCCCTCAGGAAGCTTACAGTTTAGCAGAAGTAGACAACATAAAAAATATATGTAGGTGGGTAAAAAATGGATTCAAGATAATTGGGATGGAGATGGGAAAGAATAATTGCAGGTGAGATCAGAAAAGGCATTAAGCAGCGAGTGGTGCTTGAGCTGAGCAATTAAGAAAAATAAGGAGCCTAAGGAGAGGTAGATGTCTATTGGCTTTCTCTGACACTTAATATTTATATAATTTGGACAATTTATTTAAATCTTTTTTCTCCTCTGTTATTGAGGCAGCTCACCTAACAAGAGCTGGAAAGCATCTCAGAGGCCTTACAATACAATTGACTCGTTTTACAGATAAGACATGTTGTTTCCCCTATTAGAATGAAAGTTCCTCGGGAACCAAGCAATGTCTTACTTTTCTATTTGTATCTCTAGATCTTTTTCTTTAAAAATATATATATACTTTATTTCATTTTTTAACTTATTAAATAAAACAAACATTTCTGTAATATTGTAGGGAAAAATGATTTTGCATGAAACTGCAAATCTATTGTGTACGTGTTATTCCTTTAAAGTATATAATGAAATTATCATATGAATTGCTTGTTTTTTTCCTTTTTTTTCTTCCCTCCTTTCCCCTTGCTCTACAAATACCTACTATTAAAAACAAATGTATATGTATATCTATATGTAAATCATTCTATATATATTTCTATTTATCAGCTCTTTCTCTGAATGCAGTTAATTTTTTATATGATGCTTTGCATATAGTAAGTACTTAATACATGCCTTGCTCATTTGTATGGAAACTGAGGCTAGAGGAAGTTAAATGACTGTCCAAGTCATAAAGTTATTAATTACCAGAAGTGGGAATTGAACCCAAATCTGTCTTCACTACTAGGGTTCTTTTCACTATGCCACAATGAACTTTTCTCTCACATCCAACCTGCTACTAAGTCTTATTAATCATAGCTCTGAAACATGTGCCTCTGCCTCATTTTTCCCATGATTAGTAACCTAGTGGGCAGCTAGATGGCACAGTGGATAGACTGAGTGCTGGACCTGGAGTCAGGAAGAGCTGGACAAGAAAGTGACCAACCTCTCCAGAATCTTTGCCAAGAAAACCCCAAATGAAGAGTCAGGTACAACTGAAATATCTGAACGTCAAATAATTATTTTTTTTTTCAGAAACATATATGAAGAAAGTTATAGAATATTATTGTTCTATAAGAATCAGCAAGATGATTTCAGAAAGGCCTGGAGAGACTTACATGAACTGATGCTAAATGAAGTGAGTAGAACCAAGAGAACATTGTACACAGTGGTAACAAAATTATGTGATGATCAATGGTGATGGATGTGACTCTTTTCAACAATGAAAAAATTCAGGCCAATTCCAATAGACTTGTGATGGAGAGAACCATCGGCATTCAGAAAGAGAATTTTGGAAACTGAATGTGAATCACAAACAGTATTTGCACCTTTTTTGTTTCTGTTTACTTGTTTTGTTTTTTTTCTTTCTTTCACATTGTTTTTTCTTTTTGATCTGATTTTTCTCGGGAAGCATGATAAATGTGAAAATATGTATAGAAGAATTGCATATGATTAACATATATTGGATTGCTTGCTGTCTAGGAAAGAGAGTGGGGAGAAGGAATGGAGAAAAACTTGGAACAAAGTTTTGCAAGGGTGAATGTTGAAAATTATTTTTGCATGTATTTTGAAAATTAAAAGCTATTATAAAAAATAAAAAACAAACAAACAAAAATGTGAGGGGGGGAGAAAAAAAAAACCAGATATGATCCTATGCATAGCAAGTAACTGCTCCTAATCTGCATATGAATAACTTTGAACTGGACACGACTGAAAAATGACTAGACAACAATACCAAACTAATACAGAAACTCATCACTTCTGCTTACTTTTCCTTCTAATTCATCCTTCACCTTTTTATGTATAGATCTGAATAAAATGCAAACTACTTTGGCATTCAAGGCTCTCTTCAAAATAGCACTGCCACAGTGGTCCAACTTTATTGTTTCCATGAATTCTGTATTGTACTACTATGCTCACAGAACACATATGAACTAATATATAGTAGGCATTTAATAATTATTGATCAATTGATCGACTAGCTGAGATACCTTCAAAGGTCTCCCATTATCTCTATAATCAAATCTAAATCTGAAGGGTTGGATGTTAGATTCTGATCTGATTTTCTAATTCTTCTAGCTCTAGCCCTGTGATCATATGATAATAATATCATACAACTAGTAAATGTTTGAGGTCAGATTTAAACTCTGGAAGATGAGTCCTCCTGACTCCAGACCCAGCACTCTATCCACTATACCACCTAGCTGCATAGCTCAATAGGTCTTGGAAAAGCTTTAACTCTAATGGTGTAGCTTCTGAGAATATCCTCATTCCAAGATAAGCCAATGAAGATATTATAGTATTCACCTGAGTAATAATGAGAAAGCTTTTTTTTTTTTTCAGTCTAAGTATGTAATTTCATCAGTGCAGGGAAATCTTAGGGAGAAAACTCTCCCTACCAATCTTAACTATTCTATAACTTAGTTGGCTGGACCTATTAAGAAGTTAAAAGACCGGGGCAGCTAGGTGGCACAGTGGATAGAGCATCAGCCCTGAAGTCAGGAGGACCTGAGTCTCAGGTCTCAGACCTTAACACTTCCCCAATTGCCTCAGCCAAAAAAAAAGTTAAATGACTTCTGAGGTTTCTTAGCTAGTAGATGTCAGAAACAATATTCAAATTCAGGTCTTCTTAATTGTAGGCAAGCTCAATATCCATTAGGGTACACTGCTTTTTTTCCCCCTAAATAAAATTCTTAAGTTCTTTTTATCTTATTTATTTTAAAATTTTGAGAAAACTTGTCAGGAACAAATTGTTCTACATGAAAGGATATGACCTTACAATCACAATGTTGATTACAGTAATAATAATAATAAATTCATATTTTCACCAAATTTCCAAAGTACCATTCTCATAATAACTCTGGGAAAAGAAGAAAACAAAAGAATTATTCTTTCCATTTCATGGATGAAAAACTGTGTTTGGTGAAATTAAACTATATATCCTAGATAAGTGCTTTAGTCAGGGCTTGAATCTCAAGTCTCTGATTCCTAAGCTGTTGATCTTTTAATACTATATGTATTATTTTCCCCCAACTACATGTTAAAACAAGTCAAAAAAATTTTTTTTCAGTTTTGAGTTCCACATTCTATCACTTCCATCTTCCCTTCCCCTCCTCCTTCCTTGATATGGTAAGCAATCAGATATAGGTTATACATGTATAACCATGCTATTCTACTTTTTATGAGGTTTTACTATATTGGCAGTACTCTACTTATAAATCCATGAGTTCAATTCTGATGGACATAGCTCTCTGCAACAAAGAATTGTCTCAAACCAGTTCCAATTGTTCACTGAAGAAAACCATATACACCCAGAGAGAGGGATACGAAATATGGACCACAACGTAACATTTTCATGATCTCTATTGACATTTGCTTGCATTGTGTTGCCTTTCTCTGATTCTTTTTTTTTCTTGTAGGTAGGATTTTTCTTGCATAACTTCTCAAGCATTTCAACATTATTAACATGTAGTGGACTTCCTGCCATCTAGGGGAGGGGAGGGGACTAGGGGTAAAATTTGTAATGGAAAGCTTTGTAAAGATCAATGCTGGGGAGCTACCCATACATATGTTATAGAAATAAAAAGCTTTAATAAAAAAAATGTATAATAAAAAAATAAATAAATAAATGAAAAACAAAGTCCTGAAAATCTAATAAATAAATAAATAAATGAATGAATGAATGAATGAATGAACGAACCAACGAATGAATGAATAAATAAATAAATAAATCCATGAGTTATACAGAGTAACTCTAAACCACTGTTTTCTTCAATCAATAGCTCATCAGCAATAAGCTTACTGGACCTTTCCAGGTAACATTATTAGGCCGTGATAATGTTAATACTCCTGAAGACAGAACCTAAGTGAGTCCTGTGATACCCCATGAAGTCAGCAGCAAGGGAAGGGAAAGTAAAATAGGACAGAAATTTAGCCAGTCCCTCCATTCATTCTTTTGGCCCTGGTTTTCCAATAATTTTGTGCTGTAGAGCAATCAATGCATGGAAGATATCGCAACGCTCATAATGAGACTACCATACTCCAAATCTGTTGAAGTCTTTTTCAGTAGGAGGCCTGGTAGCCTGAACCCCACTGGTAATTTTGCCTGAAAGATAGAGATACAGATATTTAATGGGTTTCTGAGATACTGTCTTCTGAGACAAATTCCTAGCTCAGGAATATCTCTTAATTCTATAGACTTCCCTTCTTTTAAGTATTATTTTTTAAATTACATATAGTATGTTGGTATACATTAGTTTGTTTGTCGTTTCACCTATTAGACTGTGAACTCCTTGAGAATGAGGACCAACTTTTGCCTCTTTTTGAATACATAGGATTTAGCACCAAGCCTGGTTTATTGACCATTATTGAGTCAGATAAACAACAACAACAACAAAAAACCAAACAAATCCACCCAAATTGCATCTCTAAGTATAATGTTAATTTATGTAAGCTTTCCATAATGGGAGAAGGAAATGGATTGCTAGTGAACACCTCTCTATCCTATGCCTGGAAAGTCTTGTCATGCAGCCTCCAGAAAGGAGAAGAATTGTCCTAAAGCCTAAAGCTCTCCCTAAGAGAACTAGTAAAAAAAAAAAAAAAAGTATGCAGATGGAAATCTTCAAAAGCCTTACATTTAATCTATGCCCACTACTTTTGGTTCAGTCTGATCACCTGCTTGTCCCAAGTTTACTCCATAGTATTCTCCCTTCTTATCTAGGTGGAGGAAGGGGTAGTTTTTATTCATTGGAAGAGGACCAGATTTGTTCATGAATTGGATTTAAGTGAGACAAAAGTACACAAAGCCATCAGCCTCAATCTCTCCTCCAGGATCATCAGAGTAACAAAAGTCAAGACAATGGTAATAGCCTAGGGTGCAGAGAATGACCTTGACACCAAGTTCTAAGAGTTCCTCAGTTCCTGCTTTCAGTCACCTTCATGGCCATTGGAATGAAGTGTTCTCTGTTGTCCATTCTTCAAAAGGAAATCTTCACATGCATCCGGAAGACATGCCTCTAACTCACTGATAGTTGGTTACCCTCAACTTGTCTTACCTGTCTGCCAAGATGTTTGCCGCATTTCCTACAGCTTTTTGTAGTCACAGGTAAGAATCGTCTGAGAAGTGGACACCAAAGGTGGATGAGCAGGGCTGGGCAAGTCCTCACAGCAGAGGAGTTAGTCTTTCCTGATATCCCCATTCATCCTGGGAGGGGATGGTGTAATGGAAAGATCAGTAGCTTTGAACTCAGGGGTCCTAAATATAAATTCTGACAGTTCCTACTTGCATGACCTTGCAAGTCTTTAACTTTCTTGTGCCTTGTAAAATGAAGAAGTTGGATTAGACGATCTCTAAGATTCATTTAAGTTCTAGACCTAAAAGATCATTCTGGATAATAGAGGTAACCCTATATCTATCATATAACTTGTCAGGGTCCCAAGCAACTGTCTAATATTACAAATTGCAGATAATGTTGACTTATACTTGACAGAATTTTCCCACTTGAAATTATGAGTCTACTCAGCCACAAGTTTAGAATGCTTTTTAATTTTTATTTTGTTTTATTTTTTATTTCTATTAAATTGCTTTACAAGGTAACTGAACATCGGTTGTTATCAAGAATAGCTTAGCAGTCAGGCTCTTAAAAATCCCTTTTAGCTATCATTATTGCTATTGATGCTCTGTCAATGAAAAGAGTGGTTAAATAGCTGTCGTCCTCATTTAAGCCCCCGAGATAGAACTATCTCTAAATAGTGGCCAAGTAGAAAGCCACTTATTTAATGTAATTTGAGAGATAATAGAAAATCCTACATTCTCAAAAATATCTCCCTTGCTGGACTGGTCTAGGGACCAAACTTTGCATCATTAGTTTTAGCTTTTCAAGTTAAAGAGCAGAAGTTCCCCTATAAAAAAGTATTTTCTGGAAGGAACAACACCCTATGTCATTGTCAATTATGTATGTATGGTTGGGATAAGTTTTAGTTTGTTTTTTGTTTCTTTGTTTTAGCCCTGAGGGAATGGGACATAGGACAGATTAGATAAAATGGCTAGAGTCCTGTTTGTAGATTCAAGAAGCTCTGAATTCAAAGCCTCAGATACTTTCTAACTGTGTGATATTGGACAAATTACTTAACCTCTTCTTGCCTTAATTTCCTCACCTGTAAAATGGGCATAATGATAGCATCTACTTCCTACTGCTATCAGAATAATATGACATAATTATTGTAAAGATATCATAGTAAATGCTGTGTAAATATTAGCTGTTATTATTATTCTTGTTAAATTCTAATAGGGAATAAAGAAAGAAAATTCATAGGCATCGACAATATTGAAGAAAGGAAGCTGTAGTCCTAGCAGAACAGAAAGGTAATGATAGAACATAGATGGAATGGAGTTAAATAAGAAGATACTGTGAGGGTACCCAAAATAAAGATGATGTGAATGGAGTTGGAGGGAGAATGGGCTATAGATGATTCATGTTCCCTGTGCCTATTGGTCACTAAGTCACCTCATTTTGCTTGGTCCTCTATACCAAACTATTGAGTTCAGCCTCATGATTTTCTCCCAATATGTTTATCAAACACTCCCCAAAATGACTGGCAACTGAACTGGAAGTATCATAGTGTTAATCATTTAGTAAATATGGATCTAGTACTTAGGAGGTAGTGAGGTACAGTGAAAAGAGTCTAGGGTTTAAAGGAGGACTGGAGTTCAAATTTTACCTTTGGTTATTTCCTAAGTGATTTTCAGAGTGGGTACTCTCTTTTTTTGGAGGCAATTGGGTTAAATGACTTGCTGAAAGTCAATGTTTGAGACTGGATTTGAACTCTGGATCTCCTACCTATAGAGCCAGGACTCTATCTACTTCACATCTAGCTACCCCTCAGAATGATTACTTTTACATCCTTAGGTCTCTGTTTCTTATCTGTTAAATGTATAGATTGAACTAGATGTCCTCCAAGTTTCCTTCTAGCTTATCTAAAGGAAGATTATTTTGTGATTCTTATGAATGACTTTTGCCTATAAAAACTCATGTATATTAAAGTAATAGTTCAATAACCATTTATTAAGTGCCTACTATGTATTAGGCCCTGTGTTAAATGCTAGGGATATAAAGAACAGCAAAAATAGGAGCTAGCATCATGCAAACAACAATGTACATGCAAAATACAGAAAGGGGAAATTGGAAGTCATCTTCAAGGAAAGGAGTTAGCTGTGGGGATAGAGGGTGAGAGAAAAAGGATCTAGAAAACTTTCCTGTAGAAGTTGGAATTTGAGAAGTCTTGATGGAAGCCAGGGAAGCCAAGAGGCAGAAAAAGGAGAAAGAACATTTCAAGTCATGAGAGACAGACAGTGAAAATACAAAAATAGAAGATGAAGTATCCCCAAGAGGAGAGTAGCAAGAAGGTCAAAGTCCCCATATCAGAAAATGTAGAAGAAAATAAAATACATGAGGACTGGAAAAGTAGGAAGAGTTATGGGATCTAATTCTTCACTGCCTGCCATATGAGACTATATTTAAAGAAATTGAGACTTGGGTTCAAAAGGTTATAAGAAATTTTTTTTTTCTTTTTTGACTGGGTAAGGAGTAGGGGATAGGCAAGAGATCATTAAAATGTTATCTGGAATTCTCATGGGTTTTATTCATCAAATTTAGCACAGAAGAAAATACTCTGCTTGTTACATTTTTATCTACATTTTTGACCTAGAATGTGTATTTTCCTGTGGAATCTGGCCTCTTGAGCCTCTCTTCAAAGCCAAATCCCTGGGGGCAATGAGGTAGTTAATATGTAATTGATTAGACACATTCCAAGCATTATAAGGAATTCCATTTTTCTTAGTCACAGATTTTTGCCATTGAAGGTTTCCTGCTCTCCTGCCCACCCCACCTCCTGGTTGCCCACAAATGTTTTGGAAACAATTGTATTTGCTTACCTAGAGTGGTAGTTAAATCCACTCTCACGACACCTGTGTGGGGCACCAAGGCAATCAGAGGACACTGTGGCAGAGATAAATAAGCTCTCAGCACATGTATTGAGCGGCCAAGTCCTTTGGCAAGGAGCCTAGTCAGATAAATACCCTCTGTGTGAGCACCTGGTGCCAGGCTTGGGGGGTGCAAACTCTTTGCTTATTTAGCTCTATAGGATCTAAGAGCTTATATAGCCATATGGAAAAAATTAAATCCCTTTATATAATATTTTGAAGTGAAACACACAGAAGTGTTTGTATAGTTTTATTGAGTCAAAAGGATACAAATATACAGTTGGTTTTTTTTTTATTTTTTTTATTTTTTAATGACTTCAGGCTAAGGGAGTAGGGTACTCTGCATACCAAAAATGTTCCAGTAAATGTAAGGCCTGCCTTCTAGTTTAAGCTGAGGCTTCCCAATGACAAGACAACCAGCTGCATTAGAATGGGTCTGGTTCCCAGGAATACTGCGTTCTGCCCTCATCAGACTTCCTCTGATTTCATTGTTCATTTCTGGGCACCATAGTTTAAGGAAACCATTGGTAAACTGAAGAGTATCCAATGGAGAGCACTCAGAATGAAGAAGGGCTTTGAGTCCATGTCATAGGAGGGTGAGTTAAAAAAGTGTGCATGTTTAACCTGGAGAAGAGAAGATTCAGTGGAGATGTGATACTAAACTTCATGTATTTGAAGAAATTGTTATGTGGAAGAAGGATTCGATCTGTTCTGTTTGACCCAAGAAGGAAGAACCGGGAGCAATGGACAGAAATTGCAGAAATCAATTTAGTGTCAAGGTCAGCAAAAAACTTCCTAAAAATTGGAGCTGTCCAACATAGTATAATAGAATGCCTTGAAAGATAATAATTCCTTCTCCTTTGAATCACTTCTTGGGCATATAATAATGGGAATTAATCAGTGTTAATTACATACTACTTGAATGACTTCTCTTCTCCATTTATTAAAATCCTTCAAAACTTTATTTAATTTCTGAGAAACTTTACAGACATCTGACCAAAATGATCTCTCTTTCCATCGAACCCAAATAGGACAAATTGTCTAACTCATTCATTTCTTATATTATTTTGTAATTTTCTGTGTACAAGATAGATTTTCAAATGAAGGACTTCCCATTGCCAACCAAATCTGTATCGCCCAGTATTTAAGGCTACCATCACCTATCAGACTTCAGCTTAAAAAAGCCAAGGTCTCACAGTGCATCCAGGGCCATTTCCAGTTGTCCTGATCTATGGACCCAGATGTCTCTGAAGGGGAAAATGAGGCAGGTGACATTACACAGCCCTCTCCTCACTTAAATCCAATTCACTTGCATATCATGGCATCACCTTCCTGATGTTATGGTCCTCTTTGAGAACAAAGCACAAACAACACTTCACCTACCCAATCTAATTCCTTGTCTCCTCCTCATTACCAGGAATCATGCTGTAGATATAGCAAGGGCATATTAAATGATTGTTCAATAAGTCAACTCACTAAGTCAAAGGAGGACATTTAATGTCATCCTTACTTACTAAGAAAGAGAATTCCAAAATGAGAGTCAAGTCAAGTCAGGTCAGTAAGAATTTATTAAGTGCTTATCCTAGGACTGGGCTAAATACTGGGAATATAAATACAAGAAGAAAGAAAGTTCCTATCTTCAAGGAATTTACATTCTGATAAGGAAATACAACATATAAAAGGGAACTGAAAGTGAGAGAGAGGAGAGAAAAGTAACTTCATTTAGTGTTTAGAAACCAGCAATTAGGGTGGAAACTATATTTCCTGATTCCCAGCTCAATGGTGATATACCCATTACAATTTCCAGAGAGAGAGAGAGGTGTGATTAGTTTCTATTTATCCTTTAATAAAGGTTATTCATTTACTATAGAAAAGTAAACATTTTTCTGAAGAGATTAACGTTTTCCAGACAGACAGAATGACAACAATAAAATTCTTTATTCTCAATTCAGATATTCTTACTAGGAAAAATATGATTATAAAGGACAATGGGAAATTGGAAGGCAATGAAGGGGAATTAGTTTAAACATCCCAGGAGCAATGATTATTTCATGGTATAGAACTGAATGAGACCTTAATTGCCTTTAAAACTGGAGGGTTTTAACCCCAGGTCCACAGACCCATATCTGTGGACAGATTTCAGGGGATCCATGAACTTGGACAAGAAAAAAAATTACATCTTTCCTTTCACTAACCTCTAACTGAAATTTAGTCTTTTCTTTCAGTTATTTAAAAATATGAATCTGAGAGGGAGTCAAGAGTCTGTACCAAGTAGCCAAAAATGTCCACAACAGAAAAAAAAAAAGGTTAAGAACCTTATTTTAACCCAACACTGTTATTATAGAAATGATGAAACTGTACCCCAAAGAAGCTTGTTATTATTTTGGGTTATTTGACAGTTAATGTTTTTGAGGAAGTCATAAGCCTTGTATTCTGCAGCAAAATATTAGATGCACAATACCTTCCTCTCCTTTTTGGCAGTGAAAACATGCCTTTTTTTAGATGGTACAAGTAACACATCCTCTCATTTAATCATAGAGTTTTGAAAATGAATATCACAAACATTTCTTTCAGACAGAGCAGAATGTTTGCAAACATTTAAAACATATGATTGGTATCAAAAAGTGATTTCTCTTTCTTGTCAGGATATCTTCTCTCTTCCACTTCATTCTCCAAGGCTGGGGATGGGGTTAAATTTACTGTATTCCTCAGGATGACTACCCAGTTGTCTGGCAATACTGAATATCTCTTTCCCAAAGGACTACAGTGTAAGGAAAGGGAGGGCACCAGGTCTAAACTCTAATCAAAACTCTAATCCTTGATCCCTAACTAATCTTCCTCTCATTCAGTAGTCCGTAGCTAGGGGAATTTTAAATATTTTATCATGTTTTAAAACATTTTTTAAAAAAAATTATGAGTTCCAAATTCTCTTTCTCCCTCCAGCCCCCTTTTTGTCCTTTGAGAAGGGAAGCAATATAATATGAATTCTACATGTGAAATCATTTCCAAATTTCCAAAATTAAGAAAGTTTAAAAAAATTATATTTCAATTGGTTCTCAGAGTTTATTAGATTTCTCTCTGGAGGTGGGTAAAATTTTTCATCATGAGTCCTTCAAAATTGTCTTGGATAATTATATTGATCAGAGTAGCTAAGTTATAGTTGATCATGAAATAATATTGCTACTACTGTGTACAATGATTTCCTGATTCTGCCTGTTTCATTCTTTATCAATTCATACAGGTCTTCCCCACTTTTTCTGAAACCATCCCCCAGGGGAAATTTTTAGAACCATATTTTTTAAAAAATAGGTATCACATTCAACAGGACTTAATACCATGATTTGGCAGCCTACTAGCCCCTTGAATCAACTCTCCCCCCCCCAAAAAAAAAACCTTTTAATGCAAGATTCTCTTGCAATAAAAAAGGTACAGAGATTGGAACATGGGAAGTTATAACCCTACTGGACTCTGCTCTAGAGAAACCATATATCTAAAGTATTGTTTTCAGTCCTAGGAATCACATTTTTGGTGAGTTAATGTTGATGAGTGGGAAAGTCTAAAGCAGAACATGGTCAGGATGGTAAAATATCCCTTCCAAAGAAAGACTGACAAAACTGAACAAGCTTAGACTTTTTTATTAAAGCTTTTTATTTTCAAAACATATACATAAATAATTTTCAACTTTCACTCTTGCAAAATCTTGTGTTCCAAATTTTTTTCCCTCCCTTCCTCCAACCCCTCCCCTAGACAGCAAGTAATCCAATATAGGTTAAACATATGCAATTCTTCTATACATATTTCCACAATTATCATGCAACACAAGAAAAATCTAATCAAAAAGGGGAAAAATGAGAAAGAAAAATAAAAACAAGGAAACAACAATAAAAAAGGGAAAAATGCTACGTTGTGATCCACACTTAGTTCCCACAAGCCTCTCTGTGTGTGCAGATGGCTCTCTCCAACACAAGTATATTGGAATTGGCTGGAATCACTTCACTGTTGTAAAGAGCCATATTCATCACAGCTGATCATCACATCATCTTAGTATTGCTGTATACAATGTTCTCTTGGTTCTATTCACTTCACTTAATATCAATTCATGTAAGTTTCTCAGATCTTTCTGAAATCATCCTCAAGCTTAGACTTAAGAAGAAAAGATTTAGGAGGAAAATATCAGTCTTCAAATATCTGAAGAATTGTGTGGGAGAAGCATTAGACTTATTCTATAGGATTCCAGAGAGATAACTGAAAGCAATGAGTCTAAGAAGCTGAGAGACAAGTTTAGATTTGATATAAGTGTAATGAAGCACTGGGCAATGGAAGTTCATTCTCAGATTATATTCTATGTGCGCTCTCTCTCTCTCTCTCTTTCTGTCTCTTGGCCTTCAAATAATGTAAAGAGACAGGGTTGGCCTGCTTCTTGAAGTATGTGAATAAGTATAAATGTTCTGAAATAGAGTGAAACTCTCCATTATGTACTTCCAGAGAGAAGCTCCTGGACTGAAAGCAAGCGGAGCACATGAAAGATGCTCTAAGGACAGGGTTTTCATTGGCCAATCCTCTGTTACATAAGGAAATCCTTCTTAAAAATGAAAATTATCCCAAAGTACAATATGCTATATTGGAAAAAGTCAGTGGAGTGACCATGAAATTTGGGAGAGAGAAATATTACACAACGAATAAGGAATTATATTTCTGAATCCTGGAAATAAACATCTTGTATCTAAAGCCTGAAGTCACAAGAATCATAGCACAAAAGGCTTATAAAATAGAGTATCTTGAAATGCTGATTTTTTTTAGAGCTGTGATTCAGAAGGCCAGAGATTCTGGATACAGAGAGCTGGTCCCCTGGGGGAAAGCATCAGAGCCATCTTCTGGGAGTTAAAAAGAATTGTAAAAGATGCAAACTAATAATGAAGCAAAGCAGCAGAAAATGCTTGAATGGGAAACAACAAAAGGTTATACACACTGAGAATTGCTAGAAATGTGAGCTGCATACATAGCAATTTAGAAGGGCAAAAAAGGATGTATAGAGGAACAGAGGCCAGTCACATCTGCAATTAGAAGTATAAGTTGTAGAAATACAGAAGGCCCCTGAATAAGACCACTGATATAGAGCATCTTTCTGGAATACTGACACAGGACCATCTTGAAGTGACTGAGACTATGTAAGATGGCTGAGCATTGGCCACCAAATTCTTTAGGCTCAGATATAAAATTTGTTTCATCTGACCTATAAATAAGCTCATAACAAAATTGTGTCTGTAAACACACTTTGTACATTGTGAGCCTGTGTGCTTTCAAAAGTGGTGAGTGACAGGGCAGCTAGGTGGCACAGTGGTTAGAGCACCAGCCCTGAAGTCAGGAGGACCTGAGTTCAAATCTGGTCTCAGACACTTTCTAGCTGTGTGACCCTGGGCAACAAGTCACTTAACCCCAATTGCCTCAGCAAAAAGCAAAAAAAAAAAAAAAAAGTGGTGAGTGATTACATCTTTGGAGAAAATCAGATGCTAAAGTTCCCAAACTCTCTTGATAGGGACAATGATCCAAAGAGAGTCCCTCAGAGTCTACTTAGATCTTTCAAGTCAGGAGAGAGCCTCTTGCACAAGGATTTCACATACTGCAATACAAGATTAGACTAATGGAGAGATCTTCTCTGAGTAATGCTAAAGAGAGAAAAGGAAAGTTTAAGCAACAATGTGAGGGAAGAAGAAACAAGAGGAGAGTTGGAAATCAAACTAAATTTGAATGCTTGAGATCTGAAATCATAGGAAATGAGAACTAATGAGGGCTTTAGAAGAGATGTATAATAAGAATATAAGAATAATAATAGCTTACAAGTATGTAGTGCTAAATTTTGCAAAGTGTTATATCAATATCAATATGTGTATATATAATCTCAGGGTAGTTAGGAGGTGCTATAGTGCACAGAACACTGAGCTGAAGTCAGGAAGAATCACATTCCTTAGTTCAAATCCAGCCTCACCTTCATGAGTTTAAATATGTTGCAGACATTTACTAGCTGCTTAATCACTTCATCCTGCTTACCTCAGTTTCCTCATCTGTAAAATAAGCTGGAGAAGGAAATGGCAAATCAATCCAGTATCTTTGCCAAGAAAACCCAAATGGGATCACAAAGAGTTAAACATGACTGAAAAGTGATTGAACAACATCAGATTATCTTATTTGAAAAACCCTGTGAAGGGTGCTATTAATTGTCCCTCTTTTACAGATGAAGAAATTGAGGCTCAAGTGAATTGGGTAACACAACTATTAAGATCCTAATATAGGATTTGAAACTGGGTCTTTCTGATCCTATCTTCCCTATTGTATGTACTATGCCATGCTGCCTCTCATAGAGAATAAAGTAAATTCAGCTTTTGGCATTTTGGTTTTCCAGATGTGTATACATCAGCAAAGGGGGAAAGGAAAGGAAGCAAGCATTTATTGAATACCTACTATACATCAGGCACTGTCTTAAGCACTTTTACAAAAATTATCTCCTTTGATCCTGGGAAGTGTTTGTTGTTATGGCTCAGCCATGTTCAACTTTTTATGATTCTATTTTAGGTTTCTTGGCAAAGAGACAGGAGTAATTGACCATTTCTTTCTCCAGTTTGTTTTGCAGATGAGGAAACTAGGATAAGTGAAGTAACTAGGATCACACATCTGGTAAGTGTCTGAGATTGGATATGAACTCAGAACTCCCAGAGCTCTATTCATGTGCCACCTTGCTGATCTTGGGAGGTAGGTGCCATTATTATCCTCATTTTACAGTTGAGAAAACTAAGGCAGATAAAGGTGAAGTGACTGGCCACAATCACATAGCTAATAAATATCTAAAGCCACATTTGAATTCAGATCTTTCTGATTTTAAACCTAGTACTCTATTAGTAATCTAGTACACCATATAGCTGCTCCTTCAACTAATGAAAATTCAGTATCCTAAGTTTGTGTTTTTGAACAAGTCCCTACTCAAAATATAATATATATATATATATATATATATATAATTTGGAAGAGATAAATAATAAGAATATAAGAATAATATTAGTTCACACACATATAGTGCTAAGTTTTGCAAAGTGCTATATCAATATCAATATCAGGGCAAATAGTGTGCACAGAACACTGGGCCTGAAGTCAGGAAGACTCATTTTCCTGAGTTCAAATTCATCCTCACCTTCATGAGTATATAATATATATAATATAATGAACATAATAACTTTCCATATACTACTGAGGTACTGCCCCAAAGGAAAGGAAAACAGACATCTTTCTCTTTGGCATATGAACAACCCAGACAGATTGATTCAAAAGTGATAAAGCCACAAATTCATGAAATGCCTTCAAGGGCTCACTTGCCACTTTTCAGATACTAGCCACACTTGGCACAGGTTGGAATAAATCCCAGATCAAATCCTGCTGATGTCCCAGAAGGCCCAGTACAGAGATAGTCTGGGATGCCTCACTGCCTCCCATCTGTCCTGAACCAAAAAAGATCAAAGAAATAAAAGGCCCAGACTTATGGAATCTAAAGGCTGTGGTTGGAATTTCTTGGAAGCAAAATTCCCATAATTCAGATTAGATCAAAAGTCAATAATGTGGCTGAAGAAAGCCCAGAAGTTGAATTAATAGGCACTAAAGGGGAAGAAAAGCACAGGAAGAAAATAAGGAACACTGCAGTCTGATAGGAATAACCCATATGCACTGAGAAATCTGCTTTGAAGTTTGCTCTGGCTGCATTCTTAGGTTTCATTGGGAGACTTGTAGAAATGCATGCGACTTACCAGAGCAATTATAGGGCGTTCCAAAGTCACCAGCACTGAATGGCCACCTGTGGCACAAATGGACTTACTGCTTTCCATGCCTCATTTGACCCGAAACAAGCTCTTATCTTAGTTTGAGATTGATAGGGTTATTATGAAGAATATTGTGGTGGTAAATACATGTAATCTGGGGACAAAAACATATGCCTTTAAGGTGCTTTGGGAAGGAAAGCAATCATGGGATCACAGATCTAAAACTGGGAAGGATCTAGAGATATTAATTATAAGTACCCTCATTCTCAGGGAAGATCATCAGTTGTCCAAGGTCATACAATGAGTAAGGAACAGTAGAAGAAGGGAATCCAGACCCAGGTTTTCTAACTAACTCAGGGCTTCATTCCACCATCCTCTCAGGGATCAGATTGGGCAGGGTCTTAGAAATGATGCCATTTAACTTTTTTTCTTTCCTTTTTGAAGAGCAGAGAAGGTCTTTGTTGAAGGGTATAAAGAAAGCTATTTTTACATTGAAGTCTAGTCTCAGTCCTATACATATCTGAATTTGGCATTCATTAATCAAATGCTTATTAAGCATCTGCTATGGATAAGGTTATATACTAGGCATGTGGAGTGTGGAGTATAGAAGTGAACAAGACCTTATACCTTACTTAAAAAACTAGTCTAGTAGGGGATGTAAGACATGGTTCTGTTGTTCAATCATTTTCAGCCATGGGTGACTCTGCATGACCTCATTTAGGATTTTCTAGACAAAAATACCAAAATACTTTGCCATTTCCTTCTCCAACTTATTTTACAGATGAGGAACTGGGGCAAACAGGGTTAAGTGGCTTGTCCAAGGTCACACAGCTAAAGTGTCTAAGGCCAGACTTAAACTTAGGAAATGACTCTTGCTAACTCCAAGCCCAGTATTCCATCCATTGTATTAACTTGCTGCTCACATGCATTTTTTTTATTAAGAATCTACTATTTGCCAGGCACTATACTGAAGGCTTTACATATATCATTTCATTTAATCTCACAGCAACCAGGAGAGGCAGATGCTGTTATTATCCCCATTTCACATTATGGAAACCGAGGCAAACAGATTAAATGAGTTCCCCAGGTTCATACAGCTAATAAACATCTGAGACTGACTTTGAAGTAGGTTTGTTTGATTCCAGGGCCAGCACTCTCTTCACTAATGTACCCACCAGAGAGAGAAAAGAGGGTCTCTGAGCAAAGTCTTCCTGGTTGATTTGGAATTACACTGTTTTTACTCTGAATATCATTTGTATGTCTGCTGTGTCCTTCAATAGAATGTGAGCTTCTTGGGGGCTTTTTTGTGCTCTGAACCAGGCATAGTTCAGGCCAAGTCAGGAATTCAGGCTCCAGATCCAAATCAATGAAACACTCCATAGATCATAAAATGAAATAAAAAATAAACAGTCAGAATTAGATTAAAAGGATACACTTTACTAAGAATAGTTGCTGCTCCCCTTTCTCCTCCACATTCACTAGAGCAGCAATACTTTGGGATAGGGAGGAATTCACCAAAGCTTGGGATATGGACTGGGTTCTCAAACCCATGTTTCATGGTTCATGTCTTAATCCTCCAAACCAAACTAATAGAAGATTGGCCTCTTTACCTTTTAGAGAAAGCAACCCAGCAACTGTAAAATAGATATTTCTTTGTACCACTGACCATTCCTTCTCACCTCCATCCTTCAGGAGAGTGAATAGCAGATATTCCTGCACTTGGTAAATGCTTCATTTAAACAAGAATACATCCCAAGATGAGATTTATCCAACCTCTGCTTGATGACACAAAAATCAAAAAAATTTCCCTATCTTGGAGCTTCTTCTCCACAAGCCTTAGAGCAGCTGATAGAAGATAACTCCAAAGCCATGATTTGGTTCCACATTTACATTATACTCCTTTCCCTTACTTTGATGAAATAAAATTAATGATTTGACAGTCACGAGAGAGTAGTAGAAATAGAACTAGATTTGGAGTCTGAAGAATTTGGTTTAAGTGTCAATTCTAGGCTTTCTTTAATCAAATCACTGAGTGATTCTCTTCAGTCTCAGCTTCTTTATCTATATGATGGGAATACTGTAATAATATTTGAACTACTTAGCTTACAAGGTTGTTGGAAGGATCAAATGAGATAATTTATACAAAACATTTTAATATTTGTATAAGAAATAAGAGGACCAGCCAATGAGGGCCCCATCCTTGGAGTAGATATAGGATTCTCTGCCCAGTCTATGGAGGCTTGGTGAGGCTTCTTTCAAATATATGTTTCAGAAATCTTAAAACTTTTTATTTGCAAAACATATGTATGGGTAATTCTTCAACATTAATCCTTACAAAGCTTTCTGTTACAAATTTTTCCCCCCTACTCCCCACCCCTCCCCTAGATGGCAGGATATCCACTACATGTTAATTATGTTAAAATATTTGACAAATTGAATATATGTATACATATTTCCACACATCATTGTTGTGCAAGAAAAATCATATCTATAAGAAAGAAAAATAAGAGAAAAGAAATACAATGCAAGCAAACATCAATAGAGAGCATGAAAATGTTATGTTGTGGTCCACATTTCACATCCCTCTCTCTGGGTGTATATGGCTTTCTTCACTGAACAATTGGAACTGGTTTGAAACATTACATTGTTGAAGAGAGCCATGTCCATCAGAATTGATCATCATATAGTATTGTTGTTGCCGAATATAATGATCTCCTGGTTCTGCTCATTTCACTCAGCATCAGTCCATGCAAGTTTCTCCAGGCCTCTCTGAAATCGTCCTGCTGGTCGTTTCTCACAGAACAATAATATTCCATATATGTTTCAGAAATCTTGACCTATGTCTTACCACTGAACTCTGATGGCTCTGGAGGAAAGAATGAGATTGATGACTTTGCACAACTCTACCTCACTTAAATCCATCTCACTTGCAAGTCAAGACATCATCTTCCTGATGAGAGATGAGAATTCTGAACAACAGTAGAAAAAAATCTTTTCCTTTTCCATTTCATAGAATGCACAGAAATTCTTAATTTGGCAACAACAACAACAAAAAAAGTCTTTTAATTGATTGCTGAGCTAGAACTAGGTTTGCATACAAAGGCTCATATAGACAAAAACCTTGGTAGCAGTCAAGGCAAGAGCTGCTGTAAACATCAGGAAGGTAGAAGAGGTAGCTATGGTAAAAGGAGCAGCAAAATGCCTTCAACTTCCTTTATCTCTCTACGTGACTTCCAGGTGTCCATGAATGCATTGTACTTTCAGTTCCTCTGTTTCTTTTCCGATCTAGATCACAATCAGAATGGATCATGTTACAATCTTGAGAGCTTTAAAAAAATCTTAAGAGCCATCAAAGGCATCCTCTGCCTCCAGAGATGGTAGCAGCAAGAGCCAAACACTATGAGGAGCAATTCCTGAGATGCAACTGACTTGGCCCAGCCTAGCACTGAATTGGCCCAGCATCAGAAGCAATGTGAATTGCAAGAGAGGGATCAACTTGATCATCAGCTTTGCCAAATTCAGACTTATCAACCACTTTAGGTCCATTTTACCAGCGACTGAGAGAAAGAGAGGAAAAGTATGCTTCTAGTTTGACTATACATTCTCAGTAAATATCCCTTTAAAATCTAATTGAAATTAATTAGATTCAGTTATGTTGTTGTTCATTTGTTTCAGTCATGTTTGCTTTTTGTGCCCCTGTTTGAGATTTTCTTGGCAATGATACTGGAGTAGTTTGCCATTTCCTTCCCCAGCTCCTTTTATAGATAATGGTTAAATTACTTGCCCAGAGTCATACGGCTAGTAAGTGTCTGAGATGTATTTAAACTCATGAAGGTGAATCTTCCTGATCCCAAGGCTAGGGCTATACCACTGCACCATTTAGTTGCCCCCTAGCTTAAATTATATTGGAGATAAATTAATAGGCAATTGGTATTAAAGGAACACAATGAATGAGATCTCAGTATTAGTATTACTGGATTCCTGAGGTGCTGTAGCCAGCCATCCTTTGAGGAACAAAATTGTTATGGCAAATGAGGGTTGGAAAAGTAAACCCCAGAGCTTAGAATTCTCTCTCCTGTTTTTTTCTCTGTCTCTCTCTCTGTCTTTCTTTGTTTCTCTAGGTCACACACACTTTATACACATATATATTTGGATGGGGAGGGCAGCTAGGTGGCACAGTGGATTAGAGCACCAGCCCTGAAGTCAGGAGGACCTGAGTTCAAATCTGGTCTCAGACACGTAACAGCTGTGTGACCCTGGGCAAGTCACTTAACCCCAATTGCCTCAGCAAAAAAAAAAGCAAAAAAAATTTGGATGGGGAGTGTATATAAATATGCATATTCATACATATATTTATGTGTGTATATGTATGTATATGTATGTATCTATACATACTCCCCAATCAAGAATATATAAATATGTGTATGTATATACACACATATATATACACACATATACAATTCACATAATCAACACATGTACAATGTTTTTCCCTATATATGTATTTCTCTATATAAAGAATGCTTTAGGGGCCGCTAGATGGCGCAGTGGATAGAGCACCAGCCCTGAACTCAGGAGGACCTGAATTCAAATCTGATCTTACACGCTGTGTGTCCCTGGGCAAGTCATTTAACCCCAATTGCCTCAGCAAAAAGCAAAAAAAAAAAAAAAAAAAAGAATGCCTTAATTATTTTTTAAATTTAGCATTTCAGAGGAAGGGAGAAACATCTTCTAATAAGTAGCTCTTTTTTGTGAGTTGTTTTTTTCCTACAGTGAAAACTCCCATTTGTCCTTTTAGATTCACAGAAAAAGGGAGTGATAATCATTTTTTCACTATTTGTTTATCTGCTTCTTGGAAAATATCAAGCACAAGTTTGTATATTTGCACTAAGCAGGACAAATGATCTCAGCAGTATCCCAATATTCAGTAAAAAGAACAAAACTCTTCCAGTTTCATGGGCAGCACTTCCCTGACCTTAATTCATCTGGGAATGAGAGAGCACTAGGGGAACATTAAATGAAAGAGGCTAGGTTGTTTTCTTCTCAATAGGATAAATATCAGGCATCTGTCTGCTTAGAGGATGTCATCCATCAGTTATATAAGCCCTAGAGTTTGCTCTATGAGCAAATGCATTGAAAACAGATGTAGCATCCCCTCTGGACTACTTCATCAACTTAGGTCCCCAGAAGGTGGCTGCTACTCTTGGGATCCAGTAATAATTGTGTAGGTCTGCACTCCTAGAACTATTATTCATGAACCCAAACCGGTGTACTTCCCATTAACAATCAGCCAATATGCTCAATTAACTCCTAGCAAAGGCATTTACTGAACCTTTGGGGAAAAAAATTACCAATGGAGACACCCCTTTGTCCTTCCCTTTAATTTTCCCTTCTTCTAATTCTAGGACCACAGAGACATCATCCTAGGGGACTAGGCAGAAAAAATTGTATGGCTGTTCACAATCTTTGGATAACTTAGGAATCATCAATTGCAATCCTCCTAGAGAGATATAGGACTACTAAACCTTAACTTTTTAAAAAAATCACTGCATCCTAAGGTCCTCTGGATCTTGTCATTGTCCTGCTGAAATTCCCTCCAGGCTCTTAAATTCTACCATGTGACTTATTTATCTACCTTAAAGGCACTGGGACCATTAAACTCATAGGACTTTTAATCTTCTCTCTCTTTCTTGCAATTAAATTCTCTTATATGGGATGAGTCCCTCAATAGAGTATGAGCTTTTTACAAGCAGGCACTGTCTTGATTGTTTTGATTTTTATTCTTATTACTTAACATGTAACAAGTGTTTTGTAAAAGCCTTTTCATTCATACAAAAGCAGTAGTTATAAAACAAAGCTTCTTCAAAGCTGGGGAGCATTCTATACAAATCTATGAGAATGTGAGCCCAAGTTTAGAATTAATCATAATGAAGTGCTCATGTAGACAATACACAGGGCCTCAATGTCCTGTGATGAAGCTGACCCTGACATCCATGCTGGATATATTGCTCAGCTGGGCTTCTTCCTCACAGGGCACATTGTCTTTATCACTTTTAGTTTAAGGCTCAATTGTAACATGCAGTTGCTTCCATAAGAAGCAGAGACCCTTAACCTAGGACTGAGATGCTTCTTCAGTTATTTCCTCAGGGTTCTCCCAGGCCAGAGGTGGAAGAGCAAGAAAGTGGGATCTTGATGGTATTATCTTTTCTTTTCCACTATTTTTTCCCAGTATGTGGCTGAGATCCCATGGTGAGAGACCTCAAATTAATTTATGGCGACTATCCAGCCCATTTCCCAAATCTTTAATTCTATATGTTACAAATCTGGCGATGGCCATGCTAAGTAATCAACAAATAGCTTTGGAGCACAACGTCTTCTCCCTCCCCCTCTTTTTCTTAAATTCCAGGGTTCTTCCATAGATCTAAAAATTAAGTGGTGTCTGGTGATGGGAACTGGAATAAGGGCAGCAGGAGAGGTGGGGAGGAGGGAAGTTCAGAGGCAGTCTATGACTTCAGGCAAGTTCATAGCCTCTCCTGTTGGTTTAGAGACTTTTCTAGCCTTTTTTGTACACCACACTCTACTTAAAGTTACAAAGAGGCTTACCCTATACAAAATAAAAATGCATTCTATGAGACATATATCTTTATATCTCACTGTTTCTGTAACTTACTCCTTAGGACCAGAAAATCTAATGGAGTTTGAAAGAGACCCTCATTTAGGTAACAAGCATTTAAAATAAAAACAAGAGAAGGGAACAAGAATTTATTAAGTGCATAGCATGTGCCAGGCACTCTACCAATTTTATTTCATTTGATCCTCAAAACAAACCCAGGAGATAGGTGTTATTATTATCTCAATTTTACAAATGAGGAAACTGAGGCAGACTGAGCTTAAGGGGCTTGGCCAAGGTCACATAGCCACTAAGTGTCAAAAGTTAGATTTTAACTAATGGTAAAAGACTTGATAAGGAGCAGTGAAAGGAGCCTTTAATGCAGATATGCAGTATATATGTGTGTGTGTGTGTGTGTGTGTATATATATATATAATATGTTTAGTAAATATATATATATATATATGTTATTCCCTTACCCCAGATTTACCAATGTCTCTCCTCCCTTCCCCATATAAACAGACAATACTAATACAAAACCATAAAGGGAGAATGAACTTGAGGCAGGAGACTTCGATCCATCATCTATGTTCCTTGCCACTGTGAGTTTTTGTTTGTATTCTCAATATTTAACCCAGTTCCTGGTCCACAATAACTGCTTATGATGCCTAAAGCACAGCTTTCATCTTGTCACTTCTCTGCTCAGAAATGATCAATGGCTTCCCATTGCCTACAGAATAAAATTTAGAATCTACAGTTGGCCCCAATCAAGCTTCCTCACCTGATTTCACATCCTCTCCACTTTTGCTCATCTGGATCATTTGCCATTGCTTGGACATGCTTAGGTTTTCATACTCCCATTCCTTCACTCTTATTTTTCCTTTTGCCAGGAATGTCATGGAAATATTATCCACTTTTTAGAGCCCAAGTCTAATGTCATCTCCTCTCTGAAGCTTTTTCTGTTCTCAGTGGCACAATGTTTTCCCTGCTTTGAACTACTATGGTACTATAGTACTTTTTCCCCTCCAGAGAGAGAATTGATATGAACTCTGAGTGCAAATTGAAGTATACTTTTTTAAAAAAATTAATATATTGAAGCAGCTGGGTGGTGCAGTGGATAGAGCACCAGCCCTGAAGTCAGGAAAATCTGAGTTCAAATCTGATCTCCACACTTAACACATTCCTGGCTATGTGACCCTGGGCAAGTCACTTAACCCCAATTACCTCAGGAAAAAACAACAATGGAAAATATCTCGGCTCCAACATATTCCCCTCCTTTCTCCTTTGATTGGATGTTTCCTTTAGGATCCTCCATTTTAAGGAAGGGTCCCCAGATCAGCCATATTCATTCCTTCATTCCCTTTTGACCTCTCTACTGTGATGTCTTCCCTGAGTGTCCACTTAAATTCCATGAGATTAAGATACCCTTCTTTGCTTCTATTGTATCTCCAGGCTGCGGCTGACATAATAAACAATAAATGCTTGTTGACTTGATTTGACCCTAACTTTTTGGAACCCAAAAGAAATGAGCTCATCTTAGCCTGGGGGCCCTCTTCCTCTCTTTTGTTAGCTGGGTGTGATACCTATGACTAAAGAGCCCTCAGCTGATCCCTACCTGGGAGAGAGGTTCTAGCACCATATTCCCATAGATGAAAACCAAGAGTATTTTTCTTAGAGCTACACTTTAATAGATCTTCTCTGGTCCAACCATTTTATTTAACAGAGACCAACAGTAATCTGCCAAGTTCACCTAAGTGGGATTTGAAATGTCCTCTCATTTCAGAGTTAGTGCCATACTGATGTAATGTAGCTTCTAGGGGAGACAGCAATAATTTTAAGGTCCCCTGACCTTAGGGGGCTTCTATTCTAACAATCAGTCAGTGATTCTAAAGTTCTCTGGCTTTGGAATCTGTGACCTTGAGATTCCCCACTCCCACCCTATTGTTCTACAATCTGTCTATCAATAAACTTTACTGTCAGTTGGTTAGTGATAACCAAATTCTTGAGATCACTCCTTGGTGATAAAATTAGCATATCTATTACATGAAGGACTAAATCTGTTTCTTTGCTAAATTCTCTTGGAATTTAGACCACTTCAATGGGCATTGTAATTAAAATAAACTTTGCCCCTAGACCGATGAATTCAAGCCTATAAATTATTTTGAGATACCTCAAAACACCAGTCTGTGACCCCCAACCTTTTGGGGTTCCTTCTTAACCTCAGCAATACTATACCCAAGATCACACGGGCTGTAAATACCAGCAGTAAGAGCAAAAGGACAGAGCAGTTAGGTAGTGCAGTGAAGAGAGCATTAGCCCTGAAGTCAGGAGGATCTGAGTTTAAATCTGCCCTCAGATACCTAATGCTTCCTAGCTGTGTGACCTTGGGCAAGTCACTTCACCCCAATTGCCTCTCTAAACCCAACACTTTTTTTTTTCCATGTCCCTTTTCAGAGCTGAAGTTTGGCAAGATCTCAGAAATGCTACCATTTAATTTTTCCTTTTCCTTTTTTTTTTGTGAATAAAGGAATTCTTTTTTTTTTTACAATAATAGATTTTTTGTTTTTCAAAATACATGCAAAGATAATTTTCAGCATTCACCCTTGCAAAACCTTTTGTTCCAATTTTTTTCTTCCTTCCTCCCCACCTCCTTCCTCCCTTAGATAGCAAGTAATCCAATACAGGTTAAATATGCAATATTTCTAAACATTTTCATACTAATAAAGCTGCACACACACAAAAAAAAATAGATCAAAAGGGGGAAAAATGAGAAAGAAAAAAACAAGCAAGCAAATAACAACAACAACAAAAAAGCTGAAAATACTATGTTGTGGTCCAGATTCAGTCCTCATAGATCTCTCTCTGGATGCAGAAGGCTCTCTCTATCACAAGTCTTGGAATTATTCTAAATCACTTCATTATTGAAAAGAGCTAAGTCCATCACAGTGGATCATCACATAATCTTCTTGTTGCTGTGTACAATGTTCTCTTGGTTCTACTCACTTCGCTTAGCATCAGTTCATGCAAGTCTCTCCGGGCCTTTCTGAAATCATCCTGATGACTTTTTTTTTTTTTTTTAAGCTTTTTATTTGTATAACATATGTATGGGTAGTTCCCCAGCATTGATCTTTACAAAGCTTTCCATTACAAAATTTTACCCCTAGTCCCCTCCCTTCCCCTAGATGGCAGGAAGTCCACTACATGTTAATAATGTTGAAATACTTGACAAGTTGTGCAAGAAGAATCCTATCTACAAGAAAAAAAAAAGAAAATCAGAGAAAGGACACACAATGCAAGCAAATATCAATAGAGATCATGAAAATGTTACGTTGTGGTCCATATTTCATATCCCTCTCTCTGGGTGTATATGGTCTTCTTCAGTGAACAATTGAAACTGGTTTGAGACAATTCTTTGTTGCAGAGAGCCATGTCCATCAGAATTGATCATCATGTAATATTGTTGTTGCTGTGTATAATGATCTCCTGGTTCTGCTCATTTCACTCAGCATCAGTTCATGCAAGTCTCTCCATGCCTCTCTGAAATCGTCCTGCTGGTTGTTTATTACTGAACAATAATATTCCATAACATTCATATACCATAATTTATTCAGCCACTCTCCAATTGATGGGCATCCCTTCAGTTTCCAGTTTCTAGCCACTACAAAAAGGGCTGCCACAAACATTCTTGCACATGTGGGTCCCTTTCCCTCCTCTAAGATCTCTTTGGGATAAAGGCCCAATAGAAACACTGCTGGGTCAAAGGGTACGCACAGTTTGATAACTTTTTGAGCATAGTTCCAAATTGCTCTCCAGAATGGTTGGATCCGTTCACAGTTCCACCAACAATGTATTAGTATCCCAGCTTTCCCACATCCCCTCCAACATTCATCATTATCTTTTCCTGTCATTTTAGCCAATCTGACAGGTGTGTAGTGGTATCTCAGAGTTGTCTTAATTTGCATTTCTCTGATCAATAATGATTTGGAGCAACTTTTCATGATGACTTTCTTATAGAACAATAATATTCCTTAGCATTCATATACCATACCTTTATTCAGCTATTCCCCAACTGATAGGCATCCACTCACTTTCAAGTTCCTTGCCTCTACAAAAAGAGTTGCTAAAAACATTTTTGCACACATTTTTCCCTTTTTTAATGATCTCTTTGGGATATAGGCCCAGTAGAGATACTGCTAGATCAAAGGATATGCACAATTTGATGGCCTTTTGGGCATAGTTCCAAATTGCTCTTCAGAATGGCTGGATCAATTCACCAACAATTTTACCAACAATGTATTAGTGTCCCAGTTTTCCCATATCCCTTCCAATATTCATCATTATTTTTTCCTGTCATCTCATACAATCTGAGAAATGTATAGTGGTATCTCAGAGCTGTCTTAATTTTCATTTCTCTAATCAATAATGATTTAGAACATTTTTATATGACTAAAAATGGTTTTAATGTCTTTGTCTAAAAATTGTTTATATATTTTGACCATTTATCAATTGGAGAATGGCTTGTATTCTTTTAAATTTGAGTAAAATTTATATTTATATTTTAGAAATGAGACCTTTATCAGAAATCTTGGGTGTAAAAGGAGCTCTTTGTTTAAAGGTAAAAAGAAGACTGACTTTTTATTTTTGTTCTATTTTTTAACCTTTGAAACTCCAATCTCAGTCCATTAGGTGTTTGACAGGTGTCAATGTTTAATGAATCACCTACTATGGTTAAGAAGATCTTCCTAACAAATAGAATTAAATCATGTATGCTCCCTATACATACTCACTCTTCTTTCTGATGGTGTGTGTGTGCTTTTGAAAGAGTATATTACAAAGAGAATGTTTTGTTGTAGCTTTTTTTACTATATTCTTTCATTCAATGCCTTAAAAAAAACTAATTGTTTCTTTTTGGCTGAGAAGAGGAAAAAACACCTTGACAGGCACTCACGAGTTATATATTTTGAGAGAATTTAGATCCACAGAGTACTGTTTTCCAGATTTCTGAGAAAAGATGCCCCAGGTGCTACAGGTAACTAGCTATGTGGAAAATCATCACTTTTCAGTGATTTCCTCATTTTTAAAATAAGAAGACTGCCAAGGAAGTCAGAAACAAACAACAACCAAAAAGGCTCCTTATAGACCAAATTATTCATCGCAGCACTTCCTATGACAGAAATCCCAATCCCCATTTACATTCCCACAATGGAAACAAGGCCATTAACTAGGGAATAGCTGGACAAATTGTGCTAAATGTATATAATGGAATTCTTGTGCCATAAGAAAAAATCAATACTAAAAATTCAGAAAAGCATGGAAAGATATGTGAAGTGAGAAATTGAATTAAATATAGTACTGGGTCTGCAGTCAGGAAGATTCATCTTCCTGAGTTCAGATCTGACCTCAGATACTTACTAATTATGTGACCTTGAACAAATCACTTAACCCTGCTTGTCTCAGTTTTCTCATCTGTAAAAATGAGCTGAAGAAGGAAATGGCAAACCACTCCTGTATCTTTGCCAAGAAACCCCCAAATGAGGTCCCAAAGATTCTGGGTACAATTGAAACAATTGAACAACAGACCCATATAGACATAAAAACTACAGTAATGTAAGCAAAAACAATGTTAAAAGAGAACACAAATCTGTTTAACTACAATCATCACCTCTGGTAGGTGATGAAATATACCTGCCTTTGGATTCAGAAGTGGGAAGGATGGGTGTGTTATGTGTTATCAGATAGTCATTGTGAAAGTAGGTTTTCTCTGTTTTTCTTTGTTACAAAGGAGAATTCAGCTGGAGTAGCTTAGGGTTGGGTGTTTCCTGGGAAATTATTATGGTGTAAAAACAAAAGGTACCAATAAAATAACAACAAACCCACATACAAAGAGACGGTTGTGCCTTCTATCTCTAAATGCATATGATCCCTGACCTTTGCTTATTCTTTTCTTTCTACAAAGTTGTTCTCAACACCGAACACTGCAGATAGCCCCTTGCTCAAGAGAAATTATACATTAGTAGTCAAGAATACCAACTGTACTACAGGCTGAGTGGCTTTGTTGCACTGCAGGCTGCTTAAATATTTTGTTCTTTATCTGCAAGACTCAATTAAAGCATTTTCCACTGAAGCTTTATTCTGCATTAAATCTAAACTCCCTGTGAGTAAGTTTCCTGCCAGTTCTTTCCTGCCTGGGCCAAGGAAACAAGTCTGGCATAGGCTCAGTTTACCATTCCTGCTGCTCTTTGGCATTTGAACAATTTTAATAATATTCCTCCTTTCTCTATTGTCATATTCAAGCAGAAGGCCAGAGAAAAGAACTTATAAAAGCAAACAGAAAACCTCCCACCATACCATGCTAAAATATTACATGCTGTTGATTTCATTCTAACTCTTACTCAAGCACAAAGTATGAGAAGGAAGGGAAACCAAACTAAAACAGAAAACAAAAGATCTTATTTTTGAACTAGAAAATCTGAACAAGTTTCTTGGTCCAAGGGGCTCAGCTTGAGCATGTACCCATGTTAAATGGAAGGACATGATCTCATACCATACCCCTTGGAGCACTCTGTTACAGCCAGCTGGACAACTCACAGGCTCATAAGATTCTGTCTCTTTCCTGTACACCATGTTGCTCTTACTCAGGCCATCTTCCTTATGTAGAATGATCTATTTCATACATATACATACATACATACATATGTGTGTGTGTGTGTGTGTGTGTGTGTGTGTGTGTGTGTGTGTGTGTGTGTGTGTTATTTAGAAGTCCTTTTCCTTCAAGCTCCAACCCAGATGTCATCTTCTTGGAGAAGTCTTCCCTGATCCTCCCTCCCCTTTACTATAGAAGTGATCTGCTTAGATTTCCAATAATTCTTTTTTCAGGACTATCCACATTTATCAGGAACAACTAGATAGATAGAGCACTAAGCTTAGAATCAGAAAGGCTCCTCTTCATGAATTCAAATCCAGCCTCAGATACTTACTAAAAAGTATCTGACTCTGGGCAATTCATTTAACTCTATTTGCCTTAGTTCTTTATCTGGAAAATGAGCTGGAGAAGGAAATGCAAACCATTTGAGTATCTTTGTCAAGAAAACCCCAAATGAAGTCACAAAAGGTCAGATACTACTGAACAACAAAATATCACACTTATTTGTGTATGTGTCTTCTTCAAACCCCCTATTATCATGAAATCTAGAGAAAAAAGAATGTACCACATTTAGATGTAATTCCATTTGATTCGACTGACATTTATTAGGTGACTACTAGGTGCTTGGTACTATGCTAAGCACTGGGGAGCCAAAGATTAAAATGAAACTATTCCTTGCCCTCAAGGAACTTACATTCCACTGAGGGAAAATAATATATACCCTCTGATTTCTTCAGTTGTTGGTGTTCCCTCTCCCTAAATTATCAAACTTCTTTGTATTTCTTTTTTATGTGCTTTGTATTTATTCCTCTAAAGTTGGTTTCAATTTAGTTCAATTAACAAATATTTATTATGTCATAGCCACTAAAGAAAGAAATGGCAAACCACTCCAGTATCTTTATCAAGAAAACCCCCAGGACAATATAGTCCATAGAGTCACAAAGAGTCAAACATGGGGGAACAACGATGTGCATAGCATTGTGCTAAAGTTGGGGAGAACTAGGAAAATTAAACTCTAGACCTGGCATGAGGAAATCTGGGATTTAAGTCCCATATTTCCCACTAATGTACAACTTTGGACAGATCACAAACTAGAAATATATCATTATATAGAGGGAGAAACAACATTAAGAGTCAGAAGATCTGAGATGAATACCTGACTGTTACTTGAATGTTGGGTGATCTTAGACAAACAATTTACTGTTCAGTTTCCTCATTTGTAAAAATGGGAGAGCTGCACTAGATGACCTCTAAGCATGATTATAAACTTAAAGCCTATGAACATATTACAGTCTAGCAAGTAGATAAAACATATTCACAGATAATGATAGAACAAAGTAATGTTTATTAAGTCCATAAGAAAATTTTATGTGAGATACAAGGTGGGACAATAAAGTTATTCATTGGGGATATCATGAGAGGCTCTATTTAAAAACTGGCATACTAATTAATCTTTAAAGGATTGTTAGGCAGCCTGAAAGTTGGATGTGGGAAGAAAAGAGTTGGGGGGTAGAATAGACAAATACATGGAGGCAGAAAACATTTTTAAAAGAGCAATAGTCCAGATTGATTGGAACATCAATTACTTGTAGACATTAAATCCAGGGTACCTAATCTGCTTCTAGGACATTTAAAAGAAAATTCCTTCTTATTTTCTAAAGTATATGATACAAGCTGGTCTTAAGATAGTAAGCATAGTTAGGAGGGCCAGTGATCAGTTGGATAAGATCAGTTCCTTAGTAATTTCCAGATTTTTTGAAAATTAGTAAATTAAAGGCATGGACTGAGTCAATTCAACCATGATATAAAGGACTAACCAATAAAGATCTAGTCCTTAAGAGTATGTTCAAATTTTCTCTTCCAAGTGTCTTATATAAATTATGTTCAATTTATTCCAATATAAACACATGGAGAATTCATGGACCTACTTGAGTCATAAATGATTCAGGGGTCTGGATTGAATAGTGAGGAAAAGTGTTCTAATTGGCTTTGAAGCTTGAGGACTGAAGGGATATGGATCTGGAATATATATATCATTGCCTTAGAGGTGTGTGTGTATGTGTGTGTGTTCCTCCTGGTCCCAAATGAGTCAAGAACTTCTTCGAGCTGTTATATGATAAAAGATGTAATGGCATTCTTATCTCTCCATCTGTCTACCATGTGTCCATAAAATCATATCTTAAATGTTACTTCTATCTCTTTTGTGAGTTTTGAGAGAGCAGAGTAAATACCCAGACAAGCAATAAGTTTGGAATATCCATTATAACCATCAAAGAGGTTTCACTTTTGCAATGGAAGGCAGTCATAGTAGCAGCTGAGTCTGTAAGGAGCCAGAATAGTAGACCTGCTTGGCCCAGCTCAGCAGTGAGTTGACCAGTCAGGTGATTCATTATAATGAGTCAGAGAACTAGTTGAACTAAAAAGAGATTCATCCATCACTGATACTTTACTCAAAACTGAAATTGGTGGAGACTCCATGAAAAGAGAAAAAGGTACTCCTAGGATCCTTTGTCAAGAGTTATCCCTTCTTTCCTTGTATTCCCAACACACATATCTTACTAATTTTATACTTTAATTTTGAGCTCAGATCCCCAGGAATCTTGTGTGTATAGAAGGGGAGAGTGTACCACTCTGTTTAGGATTGGGAAATATTTTTATGCATTCTGTCATTGTTATACTTCTCAATAAATATACTTGTGTCAAGATGAATCTATTCAACTAGTTGATTAAAGCTGGGGAACACACCAGGTGGAGGCTCATGAATGATGGTATTAAAAGCTACATTTCAAGGTTATCCCTAGAATCTTAAGGGAAAGAATAATGAACAGCCCTTTGAGGACATGACCTGTCAATGTGAGTGGTGGTTCAAAGAGTGAGCCCAAAGGAGGTATAAAATAGGACCAGAATTTTCCTGATGAGGCTTTTTTCCTCCTACATACACACATGGGGTGACTTTACAAAAAAAAAAAAAAAAAGAAGAAGAAGAAGAAAAGAAAAGAAAGAAAGAAAGAAAAGACAGATAGACAAAGCTGCCTCTGAGACTTGATTGACTCTGGTTTCCATGGCACAACTTTCTGGTCATCTAAGGATACACAAAATCTCAATCACATGGAATTTGAGCCTCTCAGTCAGTGAATTTCTGAAGACCACATGAATCCAAATGTCTTTTGCCATATCCCAGCCTGTAAATTCTATTGTGTCCTTGTTGCATATCCTTGTTGTGTTAGGATAAAGTAAATCTCCTTTTTTAATTGTTTGATAACTTACTAGTTCCTCATTTTATTTCAACATCAAACTTGAACAAAGAGACTGGGAGCATTAAAGTGACCTCCAACAGGGTGATACAGAGTTTATTTCTCACCTCCATGTTTCATTTCAGTTTCTTTCAGACTCATGATCTCTCCTCATGGAAATATAAAGAATGATAAAGAAAATTCAAAAACTTAAATACCACCATCACCATCTGCTCCCCTCTCCTCAGGTGATTCTTCTTTCTTTTAGAAATATCATCTTTTGGCTTTAACACAGATGCTCAAAAATGACAGGGAAAATCTAACCAAAATATTTACTTGCTGACTGATTAGCAATTGAATCCTGGCCCTCCAGGGAGTGGGTCAATTGAATCATTAAAAGAAAGAAGAAATATGCTTTTAGTGATACCTTAAGATAATGGACTACAGAATTCTATCTCATCCCCATTCCTCAATCCAAATTAAAGGAGAGAATTTGTCAAAAGGGCAAGAAAACAAATCTTAAGAGAAATGTGTCTAGAAGACAGACTGTCTCTTAAGAACAGATCCACAGAAATGATATAGCCTGACATTCCCTCTATGTATGTAGTCCAGGGTCATTTGTTCTTCTGGGACAGCTAAGTGGACAGAGGGCCAGGACCGAAGTCAGGAAGACTCATATTCCTGAGTTAAAAATCTGGCCTCAGATTCTTATTGTATGTGATCTTTCAAGCAAGTTATTTAACCCTATGTTCCTCAATTCTTATCTATAAAATGAGCTGGAGAAGGAAAGAGCAAAGTACTCTAGTACCTTTGCCAAGAAAACCCTGAATGGAGTCACAGAAAACCCTAAATGGGGTTACAAAGAGTCAGACATGGCTGAAATGGCTCTATAACATTTGCTCTTCTCTTTGTGTAATCATTCCCTTGGAGAATCCATCTACTTATGGTTTGAACATTATACTTCCTAAATTGATAATTCTAGACCTGATGTCTAATTGGATAGTAGACATTTTTAATTGGATGTCTGATATAGTGGAAAAAGATTTGGATTTGAAATCAGAAAGCTTGAGTATTATTAGGTTGACCACTAATTATATAATTTTCATCAAGAAATATGTTTCCTCTTCCCTTTTCTTTATCCTTTTCCCCTTTTTTTATTTTGGAAAGGTGGAATGATGAGCAAATAAACTCTGCTATTGTTAAATTCTGCTATTGTTCCTAGATAGGGTGTGTCAATCTACTCCCCATCCCTACTTCCCTGTAACTTTCAGGATTAAACTACCCTTTCATCAGTAGCTAGATAGTTCAGTGTATGGAGAACTGGGTCTAGAGTCAAAAAGAACTGAGTTCAAGACTGGCCTCGTATATCTATCAAATATGTGACCCTGAGCAAGTCATTTTGCCTTTTTCTGACAGTTTTCGCATCTGCAAAATGGAGACAATAAGAACACCTACCTTATCCCAGGGTTTTTGTGAGGATCAAGTAAGATATTTTTTAAAGAGTTTGCAAACCTTAAAATACTCTATAAATGCTAGCTATTATCATCATTATCATCACTTCACACCTGGATTATTGCCATAGTTTCTAATTGATCTTCCTAACTCATACCAGTGCCATCTTAAACATCAATATTATACCATCACCTCCCTGTCCAGAAATAAACATTTCTGGGCTGTCTATAAGATGAGTTATTTAATAAATATGCATTAAGGGGCAGCTAGGTGGTGCAGTGCTTAGAGCACCAGCCCTGAAGTCAGGACGACCTGAGTTCAAATCTGGTCTCAGATACTTCCTAGCTGTGTGACCCTGGGCAAGTCACTTAACCCCAATTGCCTCAGCAAAAAGCAAAAAAAAAAAAAATGCATTAAATGTTTACTAATTGCAGTACTAGAGTCTACTTAGCTTGACATTAAAGTTTCTTACAATATGATTTCAATCTAACTATATATACTTATCTCATACAATTCTTTAATAAAACTTTACATTTGGGTTAGGTTGTTCTATTCACTGGCCCCTTGTCCCTGACTTATTTTCTCCTCTATGCCTTTGTTCTTGCTGTTTCTATGCATAGCATGCCCTTGAGTCTCTTCTTCATCTGTCCAAACCTTTCCTAACCTACAAAACCTGTGATAAGTTTCTTTACTCAATCCATCAGTTAATTATGTAATCCAGGATTTAAGTACCTTATTACTATTATTAACTAAGTACCTTATTAAGTAGCCAGGGTCTATAGTGGCACTAAAGTAAAAGTTTCAGTCCTTGGCTTCAAGGAATTTTTGTTCTATTGGGGAAATTAATTCTAGTTATGTTCCATTGGGGGATTAATTTACTTATTCAGTACCATACCAGTCAAACTACCAAGCATTTATAACAAGAAAAAACAATACCAAAATTCATATGGAAGGATAAAAAGTCAAGAATCTCAAGGGAAATAATGAAAAATAAAAAACAAAAGTGGAAAGAAGCCTATACTACAAAATATATATGATTTGATAATGGCTAGGAGGAGAGTGGGAAAAGGAGAGAGGGAGGAGGGGAAAGAGAGAGATGGGGAAGAGGAGAGAGAGAGCAGACAGAAACAAAGATAGAGAGATAGAGAGAGGAGGGAGTGAAGGGGAAGGATGGAGGAAGGGAGTGAGGGAGAGAAACTGATCAGGAGAATAGATTAGGAACAAAATATATAAAAGCAAATTAACTTATTTTCAGCAAGCCCAAATATCCCAGTCACTGGAGTGAGGACTCATTATTTGACAAAATCTACAGGGAAACTGAACAAGCAGCCTAATAGAAATTAGTTTTAGATCATTACTTTATCAAGTAATATATCAAGGTAAGCTCCAAATAAATACATGAACAGCTATAAAAGTTCACATCATTTTAAATTTATCTCTGGGGACACTTTCTTAAGTGGTGAGATAGTAACCATCCATGCCTGTCACCCTAGGTGACTCTTAGACCCATGTCCTCCCATAAATCCTCCACTAGAGGCCCCTTACTATTTTGGGAGATTTCTACTTCACCTGAACTCCAGAGTACTATGCCAGTAAGCACTGGTCCAGCTATGGTGAAAAGTCTTCCAAAACTGTCTACAAGTACTTTCTGAGGTCCAAGCTCAGACTAACTGGCAGCATATAAAGAATAGATCAAATGAAATGAAAGAAAGAAGATTCAGGTCCTAGAAGAAAAGCCACACCATAACTAATGGAATCATCATGAAGAAAATGGCAAGAGGACTTCCAGGAATTGTGAATTATCTCTTTACCCCATAACATATCTAAACAGAGGAGTCACATTGTCAGAGCTAACTCAGCTTTTGGGAGGATCAGAAAAAAAAATATGAGAGAGAAAAGATAGTAAGCTGCCTACCAAACTGAAAGATCTATTGTGTTGATTTCATTGTTGTATGCTTGTGAAACCTTTTCAATATACCAGCATAGAAAATTGAATCACTGCTGTTTGAATTGTCTTAGGAAAGTTTTAAAGATCACCTGGTAAGATAAAATGATGGTCATTGAAAGTTCTTTCTCAAACTGAACTGCCAAGCATTCAAACTCCACTGCAGAAAGCTCAACTCTGATGGGTTGACCACTCTGATCACCTTGTTTGAATCTAAATGTTCATTTACCTAAAAAGATTATTTTATGGAGATCTCACACAAGGCGAGTGCTAACAAAAGTTCAGAAGAAGTGGTATAAGGACACTCTGAAGATCTCTCTGAAGAATTTTAGAATTGATTATGAGACATGAATGATACTGGCACAAAACTGCCCAGAATGATATGACCACATCAAAGAAATCATTGTGTTCTGTGGGTGAAACAGAATCAAAATGAGATGGGCAAATCTAGAGACATCTCCATCCCTACTGCTCAAATGGACTATCTGCACCCATCTTGTGATAGGACTTTCCAAACTAGTATTGGACTGCTCAGTCACAGTTGAACACCCTGTACCTTGATCCCAACATCCCAACATCTTTGAGCACAAAGAACAAACAATATCTTCTCTCTGATCTGGTTTACGCCTCCTTGGTAGCCTAGTGACTTGCCTGTTCCTGGATGCTCACTACAATTTGGTCAAAGTTTATTCAGACACAGAATCCATTTAAAATATCCAACCAAATATTATTGTGCTATGAGAAATGACAAACAAGATGACTGCAGAAAAACCGGAAAGATTTATATGAACTGATGCTTAGTGAAGTGAACAGAACCAGGAGAAAGTTGTACATAGAACAGCAATATCATTCAATGAAGAATTGTGAATGACTTAGATATTTTTAGCATACTATGATCCAAGACTGATGAGATCTTCAATGTTAGGTGTGGTTAGCAGAGGAATTGATAAAAATTAATGCCTTAGGCAAGCAGGAAGTAGGTTCTGATAATGAAGATCAGTTTAGTTCCTTGGTCCCACCCTCTAAAGTTGATGTAGTCAGAAATCCAAATGATATCAAGACCCTGAGGCTCCCTGAGGTTCTTTATAAAAGAATTTAAAGCCCATGGCTTTACTACTTTCCTTTGAATCAGCCCTTACATTCTGCCTTATAGTGTCTTTTCCCTTCCCCTTCTCCCATGCCATGTGGTAGCTCCTCTAACTCCACTATACTTCTCAACCCCACTTCTCCTTACAGATAACTTTTAGAGTACTAAGTCCCTTCCAGGATTTAGCCTGCCAGCTAAGGGCATGCCCCAGCCTCATGGGGTGCTCCCTTTCTACTGAGTAATGGAGTTTCATTGAGGAGTTTGTCTTTCATACTCTCCCACTCTATTTCATATTTACCATTCCCAGTGTCTATTGTATCTCTCCATTTTGTCTATAACCTCTTCCCTAAATCTAATTTTGCCAAAAAGAATGGCCATTGTGAGTTCTTCAATTGACTGAATGCCAACTTTTGGTGTCTGCCGTCATGGTGACAAATCCCACACCATAGATCATATCAAAGACAATCCCAAAGGACTAATGATGAGGCTTACTATTCAACTCCAGAGAAAGAACTAAGATGGATCAAATACAAACTGAATTATTTTTCACTATCTTTTTTTTTTTTATCCAAGTCTTCTTATACAAAATGAATAATGTGGAAATGTTTTACACGTGTACAACCCATATCTGATTGTTTACTGTTTCATGAAGTGGGGGAAGGAGAAGAAGGAATAGAAGGTGGGACCAAAAGGTTTAAATAAAAATGTTTAAAAATTGAAAAATAAAATAAAACCCTCAACCACTACAGCTCAGAGCAGCCAAGCTCAAAGGATCTGCTAGCCTCAACCTCCCTGGTAGCAGGGATTCCAGGCACGGACTATAATGCTCTGTTTCCACTACTCTACTACACTAGACTGAGACAGACCCTTATTTACTGTACTCAGCAGCATCACCTGACTGCTGAAGCAGGAAATCGTTTGACCATGGAAGCTCAAGTATTAGAAATGATATGAAGGCTTCATAAACACAGGCTGTTCACATTCTTTCCAAATATAGAGCCCACTAGAAATAAAATCTAATCTTTCTGGGGTTCAAGTTCATTTATTCTTTGTAAACAGCAGCTCTGGCAACTCCTTTGTTTCTAAGAACAAAGACTTGTTCAAAGAAAAGGGTCTCTGAAGGCTCCTTTCTTGGACATCACATGGTTCTTCCAAGGCACCACTTTGATGACTTAAGTGTAAATGAGTAAGAAACATACGGATTCCATTTCCCATATAATTCCTATATAATGCATATGAATTGTGGGCAGTGGGGGGTGAGAAGGCACTGTGGAAAAAATGTGGTTTAAATTTGGATTCTGCCTGTTCTCCAAAGCCTGGAATAGTGAAATGAATGCCACAGATTTGCCTTTGCCTTTTTGTGTGTGTCTGTTCTCACCTCTGGCCACAAGCTCAACATGGTGACTATTATTTATAATGTTCATGAAAACAAAACAAAGAAGAGGCAAACAAAAAGGAAACAATTCCAAATTATGAGTTTAAAAAGTATCCATATTTCAGCTAATTGTCTCTTCCCTCTAGTATGGTTTAGATTCAAAGTATCTCTGAGAAGTCTGTTCCTGTTAGTTTAAGGTGGTTCATGAGAATGAGTATTAAGAAACAGAGGTCTGCAAGCCTTTATTTTGTGGAGCTGAACTTACTAGGAAGACTATTCTTTTTTTTGTGAGAGAATTAAGCTGGTAAATAATCCCCTCCTCTGATAGAGATTAATTAAGCACTTAATAGTGCTTAAATATCAACAAAATAAATTGTACTAAATATCAACATTAGTTGATATTTATATGTCATTTTAAGGTTTTAAAAGCAACTTAAATTGATTATCTCATTGGGTGCTCATATTAACCTCTGAAGTGAAGTATTACATTTTACAGATGAGGAAAATAAGACACATTAGGAATAAGTGACTATCCACAATCACACAGGGAGTTCAAATTCAGGGCTCTCCTGACCCCTTTACAACTCATAAGTAGAGAGCATTTGGAAAATTGTGCTCTTCCCACCAAAGATTTAGATGAAGAATTTCCCCCCTGATTTACATTGGAGACTCAAATCATCACCATAAATTAGCAAGTTATTCATATCACATAAGGAAATTAATCCACTCTCAGAACTTCTCCACCTGCACCTCTTCCTTACTTTAACTGTCCTCAATGGTTTAGTGAGGGAGGGTAAATCCATCTATTTTACTTTATCTAATTGGTCCTAGACCAGACTATGCTTCAGGTTCAATAAGATTTAAGTTCTTTGAGAGAAGGTACTAGTTTTTGTTGTTGTTTGGTATCTCCAGTGCCTATACATAGTTAAGGATCTTAACAATTCCTTGTGGATTGATTGATCTTATCCATTTCCATTCTAGTGCCCATGCCATCTTACTTGCTTCATGTACCCTCCCTATATTTTTTATTTCTTGAGTTCAACAATCAAAGCAATACTACTATGTTGTTTAGAAAAGACACGTCAATAGATTCTTCTAAAGTATCAACTCTCTATCCCTGTGACTTCTCATACTAAAATTCTCTTCCCTGACCATTCCATAATTAGAGGAATATATTGAAATGTAAGGCCCTTGAGGGCAGAAACAAGTTCATTTTTGTAGTTGAATGCCAACATTTAGTATAATGTCTGGCATATAATGTGCTTGCTTAATAAATAATTTTTTTCATTCATTCATTCGCTCATTCTTATTATAGATGGCTATCTTTCATAGAAATGAGAGTAACAGACTAAAGAGTAGCTGGATAATTGTATTGATTCACTGAAGTGAACTCAATGAAGCAGTCTTTTGTAAACCTATGTTTTGTCTTCCTTGCTTTTCTTTTTTGCTTCCTGTGGTCTTCTCCTTAGTCTCCTGTCTCTCAGAAATTCTTTCCTATTGGTGTCAGACTGTGAGCTCCTTGAGAGCAGAGACTGCCTTTTATTTTTCTTTGTATTTCCTAGAGCTCCTAGCATGTTTGCAACTGCTTAATGAATGTTTGTTGATTGACAACAAGAATCATAGACCTTAGAGTTCAACCAGTTTATTCTTTTCCTTTTATAAACAAATAAAATGAAATTCATGGAGTTCAAATAATTTGGCCAAGACCATACAGCATTTAAATTGATAGACTTGGACATGTTACTTTTGAGCAAACCAACATTTATTGGGTCCTCATTGTGTGTCAAACATTCAACTCAGCACTATTATTGTAGTTAAAGAAATTAGACCACATTAGCCAAGACTGTGAGGAATTTAGGAGATAGGGAGATTGAATTCTCTATCACTTTTCTACTCACCTGGCTCCTACTAATCTGTAACCTTACAAAATAAATAATGATGTGTATAGGATAAACTGAATGAAGACCACTCATAAGGATGTGACTCATAAGGATGTGACTTTGACCTATGCTCTAATTATGATTTGAAACTTTGCAATAACAAGTTGGGTTATAGCTGAAAACCCGAAGATATTCATTTGTCTTGAATGAACATTTCCCTTCTGTTTCCTCCCACTCAATTAGCATTTAAGTACTTCTTTAAAAGGCAATTTATTTTTTTGTTTCTGGGATAGATTTCCCCCTTTAGAATGTAAGCCCAGACTTCTCCAAACAAGGAGAAAAAAGGGTGGGGTGGGGAAGTCAGAGCTTCTAAATTCAGGGTCTATTTAATCTTGTGTTTTGAAGTTTGTGCTTTGCACTTCTCTATTGACACCTTATCTGTTGGGAGTTGCCCTTTCTTGAGTGATCTTATTAAACCCCTTTTTGCTTTTCTTACTTTGAGTGTCTCTGATTTTAATTTGGGTTTACTGTCTCACATAGATGGAACAAGGAAGGAATTTTGCAGAATGATATGAGCAGAATTAAACTTAAATATGAAAGTCATAAGAAGCAAACTAACAAGGTAAAATTATAGATAGAATTTTTTTTTGCCTTTTAAAGACAAAGTCTTTTGGAAGAAACCTCTTAGAAGTCTAATACTTCTTTCAACCAGTTCAAGAATTCTTTCCAAGATACCCATATCAGATAATTAGTTAATCACTATTTGAATAGTTAAATTGAGAGAGATGTATTAGAATAGATTATCTAAAATCATATAGTTAAATGGCACAGTAGAGTGCTGAATGTGGAGTAAGGAAGACTCCAGTTCAAATCCAACCTGGCATACTTACTAACTGTGTGATTCTGGACAAGTCCCTTAATCTCTTGTATTTTCAGTTGAGGATATAGTGGAGATATTGCTATACCCATTTATAAAATGAAGATAATAATAGCATCTATCTTACAGGGTTGTTGTGAAGATCAAATGAAATAACATGTAAAATGCTTTACAAACATTAAAGTGATATATAAATGCTAATTGTTATCTTCTAACTTTTCAAATCTATGAGAACTAAGAAGGTAAAGGTAATGGAAAGAGCACTGGATCTGGAAACAGAAAGGTGAATTTGAGGACTGACTCAGTTATTTACAAGCAGAGTGACTCTGGGCCTCTTTAAGCCTCAGTTTCCTTATCTATAAAAATAGAGATAATATTTACAGGACTTTGGCAAGGTAAGATCTTTGTAAGTTTTTTGTTTGTTTGTTTGTTTTGCTTCAAACTTCTGATATCATTAGTGTGGAAATTTCCAATGAGAAAATTCTCTCTACTAACAGGGACTCATAAATTTTCTATACTTAGAGCTTTAGAGAGTTTCATGGCAACTTTGGGAAAGTTAAGTGACATATTCATGGAGTTAACATGTATCAAGGCAGGATTTGAACCCAGGTTTATCGATATCAAGGCTAGTTTTTTATGTCATGCTACTTCTCATTTACATGTAAGAATCCATGTTAATGGAATTCATTATTAGTATTATTCTTCAAACTAAACTCTCTATGTAGAAATAGAATCTAGAACTGGATACAATACATTTTATGTAATGATTAACAGCATTTTGAAAATATTATTTTGGAAACTATATGGAGGATGGATTAGAAACAGGAAGACTAATTAGGAGGTATCTGTAATAGAGCAGGCAAGAGGCTATGAAGGCCTAAAATAGAATGCTTGAAATGTAAATGAAAAAAAAGGGAGAGAGTAAGTGGTTTGGGCAGAGAGGTTTTAGTTGAAAACCAGATTTTAAGGTCTACATCTACACAGACCTGTATACATCTCTCTCTCTCTCTCCCTCTCCTCCCCTTCCCTTTTCATATTATGTGGAGGCTTATCAACATCTTGTTATACTTCTCATTCGATGAGTTCAGAAATAAATTAATCTTTTGTCTCATACCTGCACTTCTTCTGAATTTCATTTTTGTTATGGAAACTATCATCCTTGCATTTATTTAGGTTTTCAACGTTGAAATCAGCCTCAACTTTTTGCTTTGGCTTACCTCTGTTTCTCTTTTGAATCAGCTATAAACTTCTTGATTCTACTTTCACAATTTCTCTTGGATCCCTCTTGATCTTCATTTACCCCACACACCCTAGTTCACATCTTCATTACCTCTTTCCTAGACTATTTCAATAGCCCCCAGTTGGCTTTCTTGCTTCTAATGTCTTTCTTTTCTAATCCATCATCCATACAGTTGCCAAGATTTCCTTAAAACACGTCTGACAATGTTACTCCCCTGCTTGAGATGTTTCAGTCAGGAGGCTTCCTGTCATTTCTAGTTTTAGTAGTCCTGAGATTTTTTTTAATATGATTATTCCATGAATTTATATTCATACATACTGTCCTCTTTATTATTTAAAACTCTTGCTCCAGCCTACTGTTCCAGAACTGCATAGTTTTGTGACCCTGGGCAAGTCATTTAACCTTATTTGCCTCAGTTTCCTTATCTGTAAATATTGAGAAGGAAATGGCAAAACCATCCTAGTATTTTTGCCAGGAAAATCCCAAGTGGGAACACTAAGAGTCAGACATGACTGAAATCACTGAATAACAACATCAACAACTATTTCAGACTTGTAACACATGTATTCTTTCTTTAGACTTAGACATTTGGAAAGCTGAAGGTTGCAAAGGGCAAAGACAGACAATGGAAAGGAAAGGGAAGGCTCTCTCAGGTGTAAAAGAAGCATTTCACATCTTGGAAAGGATTCTGAGCTTTAAATAATTCAATTGCATTAGAAGAGTCCAACAGAAATAATGAAATTGGCTCAGTACTTTTGTCTTGAGACAATCATTTTGCACAATATTCCACAGGAATCTGGGAAACATAAGGGAAATAATACATTTGGAAGAGATCTCTGAGGGAAGAATTGTCAAATGGGAGAGACTATACCTTTCCTACCCTGCTACTTCGGAAGTGACAAACCTCAGAGCTAAAGCCCAGAAGGAGCAAAACTGGAGAGGCTTCTACCAATCCTAGGCTAAGGGTCTCTTCTCTGTCTAAAAGAGAACAATAGCATTCCAGCTAAGAGTACAATAGCAGGGGCAGCTAGGTGGCACAGTGGATAGAGCACTGGCCCTGAAGTTAGGAGAACCTGAGTTCAAATCTGGCCTCAGACACTTAACACTTCCTGGCTGTGTGACCCTGGGCAAGTCACAACCCCAATTGCCTCAGCCAAAAAAAAAAAAAAAAACCACAATAGCACACAGCTGGGTTTGAGGATAGAGGTGGTGAAAAGTAAGTACCGTTACCTAAGAGTTGCCCAAGAAATTCAGTCAATCCAGGTGTGGGTAAAGGGCAGAGAAAATGTCCAGAGCTTAGAGATGGAGTAGTAAGATAGCTAGAAGGACAGTGTCATTGTATGAAAGAATACATAGGGTGGGAGAGATGTAAGATTGGGCAGGTTGGAGGGGGCTGGATTGTGAAGGGCTTTAAATGCCTAACAGAGGGTTTTGTATTTGATCCTGGAGGCAATAAGGAGTCACTGGAGTTTATTGAGTAAGTGGAGGGAGGGGGAGGTGACATGATCAAACCTGAGCTGTAAGAAAATCACTCTCAGTGGCTGAATGGAGGATGAATTGGAGTGGGGAGAGACTTGAAGCAGGCAGATCCACCACTGTGAGGTGATGATGGCTTGCACCATAGTGGTGACATTATTAGAGAAGAGAATGGGATGTATATGAGAGATATTGCAAAAAGTGAGACCAACATTTTGGATATGGAGTGGCTGTGAGGAAGCCTAAGGGACTAACCAGGAGGATAGTGTTGCCTTTAATCTCTCTGGACTTTGGCATCCTTCTTCTAGAGCTATCATTCAACGACTCTATGGTCTTATTTTCCCCATTTTCCTAACACAACTCCCTTGCTTATCTGACTAATGCAGTGACTGTGAAGGTCTTGCTAAGGGAGGTCTTTATTTGATATATTAAATCAGGTGGGGGGGAGAGTTAAAAGCTACATTTAGCAATAGCATCTGGCAACAACTTTTGTCTTTGAACTCAGAAAGGGGAAAAAAGGGCTATTATGTTTCATTTCCTCAGCCTCCATTTAATATAGCACAGTCTTGTTACTTCAATCAACATGAAGAATTAGGAGACTGTGATTACTGGATCTTAATCCAGCAGAACTATTGGCCAGGGAAATGTTTCCCTGTGTCCAAGTCAATGATTTCTTTTTTGGCATAGTCAACTCTGGGGAACAATGTGATCAATACATAATAACCATAGCTTCTGGAAAGGAGATATTGCACCTGAAGTAGCTTGGACAAGGAAGCACATCCCTTCCCCTTCCTCCCCCCCAGCAAACCAGAAATGTTTTTATTCAGGGAAATAATATGGTAGAGATATGTCTGAGAAGCTTATGGTGAGCAGATGCTAGAAGAAAGACTCTTATTCCCTTCCAAGACCAAATATAGCTCGCCAACAAGGCTCAAAGCAGCAAACAGGAGAGTGAATGAGAAGAGAGAGACTTAATTTAGTTTTAAAAGAACCAACCACTGAAGTTAGTGATCTTCTTTCTTCAAGGTTCGTTCTTCTATCATTCAAACAAAAAGGGGACTTGCAGAAGGGATGCTTGACACAAACCTTGTTGCTCTGTAAAGCCCTGCCCACATCACCAGGGAGAACTACTGAGAGCACCGCTTGTCACCATCTGAAAACCAGATGTGAATCCTGATCCTGACAGGAAGGAAGAGGATTCTATGGGAGCAAGAACCACTCTGTAAGCTATCAGAGAGCTTTTCAACATATGGTTCTACTGAGCCAGCCCCAGACAGCTCCTTCTTGGACAGATATTATTAAACCTGCAAGTTGTGCTTAGGACGCAGGGAATGGGGTCATGGAGTTACTCAGGGCTTGTCATTTCAAAGCATAGTTTTGGGTGGTTTTTGTTATTTGGGTTTTTTTTTTGTTGTTGTTGTTTTGTTTTGTTTTGTTTTTGAGGAGAGGAAAGGATAGTGGGGATGGCCACTGGAAATTGCTCCACTGCTAACAGCTGAACAAAATATGACATTGAGTCAATGCCTTCCAGTAACTTAGCCAAAAAAAAAAAAAAAAATGGGGACATTTGGAGATTCTTGTAAAGTAAGGCATTTTTAAACACTTGGAACACACACACACACACACACACACACACACACACACACACACACACACAAAAAGAGGTCTGTCAAGTTCCAGTGTTAGAAGGAAACTAATAGGAAGAAGGAAACATGACAGCTCCCAGAAAAGGAACAGCTAGAATGATGGGGCTTGTTTCATGGTTAACAGAGCCAGATGAAAGCAAAAGCATGAAGAATGGAACTCATCTGGTGAAGGCAGGAACTTATTGGCAGAAGCAGGCCAAGGTAAACTGACCTAAGACCTTTTAAATTAGACAGACCTGTGACAAGGGAACTCTAGTACAGTATTTCTAGGAAAAGAATAACAATAGCTAGCTATAGAGTGCTTTAAAGTCTGCAAAAACACTTTACAAATGTTATCTCCTTTGATCTTTACAATATTCCTGTAAGATGCTATGAGTCCTGTTTTATAGATGAGGAAACTGAGGCTGAGAGTCATGAATTATAGCTTTTAAAGTATCTGAAGCAGTATTTGAACTCAGAATGGAGGGGCTATAGAACAAGCAACCCAGGACCCTTTGGAAGGATCTTTCTGAAGCAACAATTTGTGGGCCCCTAGCCTTTAGGGTGGTAGAGAAATTGCTGGGGAGCACTATCTCCATCTTCCTTTTTTGGGCAAAGGTAACTTCCAGCACAGAGGAGGTCCAACCAAGAATGAAGGGTTTGTGGTCTTGCCCACTTCCCTCATTCTGTATGTTCTGTGCATCATTTCTGAGGGGCAGGAGAGTGAGGTTAGGAAATTACATCTTTGAAAAGATTATTTTTAAAGTCGAAATATGACCTTCCTTTTTCAGTCCAAGCTCACTGGCACCAAGACTTGGCATTCAAATGTTTCCTTAAATGAAAAGAAAACTAGCCCATGTAAGAAAAATAATTAAATTATCTTTTTCTTTTCTTTTTTTAGGTAGCCAAAGGAAGGAGGAAAGACTAGATAAGCTGAAACAAACACAGTACAATGGCATGAATCTAGCCTGTGATTTAAAAAAAAAAAAAAAGTTTTTTGGAAGTTGCTTTTATGTTAACCTTTTCTACTTATTCAGCATACTTTGCATAACATTGGGCAACTTGGAGTAACAATGAAACTGTACAAAATATTACATTTATGATATTGCTCTAAATTGTTTTAACTAATTCTATTGCTCTGAAAATGTCTGGAAAAGCAGGGAGCTTAGGAATTAAGTCACAGGTCTGTGATCCTATTTTGGAGCACAGACTACAGCTTTTTCTTTTTGAGAAAGGAATGAAATGAATGGTTATTTTTTCTTTCTTCCCCCTTACTTGCCTCTTTTCTTTAGGCTGGGGAATAGATAGCTGGGGTGTAGGCCAGGCAGTTCATTTTCACAGATAAATGGAGTTAAATTCACTAGCTTCCAAATGGTGGAGGACAAGTTTTGTGGTCTGTGAATATTACCATAAAGCTAACTTTTGGGTTTCTTTGGAAATTTGCTGGAGGTACATAAATAGAAACTTATTGTAAATAGTATAAAGGGCATATAGAGATGAGAGAAAGGGCAGCTGAGATTATCTAGGCCTCTAGACATATTCACCAATCTGAATGCTCTTTTTTGGGGGGGGGGAGGAGACCTTGAGGAATAGCCTTTTCTGTCTTCTGTATAAATTAACTACAGAGGGGGCCAGAATGGTATAATTTGGATTTGAATCCCCTATCACTTAGGTGTGCATATAGCCAAGCCATTTAACTTTTTGGGGATTTGGTTTCCTAATCTGGAAAATGGGGATAATGATACCCAGCCTCACAGGGCCATAGTGAGGAAAGGCATTTCAAACTTGAAAGCATCACATTAATGTGAATTATTATGTTGAATTCTAGTGTAATCCACTCTAGAAAGTAGTGGCTATGCTCTTCTTGTACTCCAATGATATTCTTATATGATCCCAATGATGGGCCCACAAACCCTGTCTCAATTGTGAGTTAGAAACACGGATGTTCTTTTTTTGTAACAGCAAGAACTGGAAACTGAGTGCACGCTCATTAGTAGGGGAACACCTGATTAAGTCATGGTATATGAATTTAATAGAATATTATTGTTCTATAAGAAATGATCAGCAGGCTGATTTCAGAGAGGCCTGGAGAGACTTACATGAACTGATCCTAAGTGAAATGAGCAGAACCAGGAGAGCAGAACCAGGAGATCATTATACACAGTAACAAGAAGATTATGTGATGATCAATGATGATGGACTTGGTTGTTTTCAACAATGAGGTGATTCAGGGCAATTCTTGTGATGGAGAGAGCCATCCATATCCAGAGAAAGGACTATGGGGACTGAATATGGATCACAATATAGTATTTTCACCTTTTTGTAGTTGTTGCTTGCTTGCTTGCTCATTTTTTCCTTTTTATCTGATTTTTCTTGTGCACCTTGATAAATATGGAAATATGTTTAAAAGAATTGTACAAGCAAGATAATTGTATAAATATATGTGCCTATATTGGATTTAACATATATATTTACTATGTTTAACATATATTGGATTACTTGCCATCTAAGGGAAGGGATGAGGGGAAGAGAGAAAAATTGGAACACAAGGTTTTACAAGGGTCAATGTTGAAAAATTATGCTTGCATGTGTTTTGAAAATAAAAAAAAGGAAAAGAAATTATGTGACAATGCAGAGTGGAGTGAACACAATCAGTAGAACAATTTACACACTAGCAACATTATAAGAATGAGCCCATTTAATCCCCTATCCTAATGACAAATTCCATCTATCATCTGAAAAAGAATCTAAATATCTAGAACAAACATTTTTAGGCACTGAAAAAAAGAGAATATGTTTTGCTTCATTATGCATATGTATTACAATTGTGGAAAGGAGAGAAAATAAATACTTGTGAATTAAAAAAATAAAAATTAAAAAAAAAGAATTGCACAGTTTTGGATTATTGGATTTTGGATCCAATAATTGGAATATAATGGATTACTTGCTATCTAGGGAGGAGGGAACTGAGGAGGAAAGAAGAAAAAAATTGGAACACAAGATTGTGCAAGGATGAATGCTGAAAAATTTTTACTAATTGAAGATAATCCTTACACTGTTTCTATGTAATGCCTCATTTGTAATATGTTTTGGCCTGTTCTTACTTTATTGTATGCTTCTCTATTGCTTTTTGGCTAAGCTTTAATTCCAGTTATTTGGAGATTATGGTATTCCATGACTTAATCATACAATATCAATGAAAAATACTGATTTTGAAAACAAGGACCGTTATTTCAGGGAAAAATTTGGGTTCATTTAAAAAACAATCAAACCACCACAATTTTCCAAAGGTACATCAATCCATTTTTCTCTCACCTGCTCTATTCTGAATCCAGTTCACCATCCATTGGCAATGTCTATCCAAAATACATGTTATTGATGGAAAAGTTCTATTGTTAGTCCAACCAACTCCATACTTGTTTCTGTCTATGTGGATAGTGGGCAAAACTCTTTTTTTTTTGAATCACAAAATCTTTTAATGTATTAATTAAATGTATTTAATAATAATAGCATTTTTATTTTTCAAAATACATGCAAAGATAGTTTTTAATATTCACCCTTGCAAAACCTTATTTTCCAAGTTTTTTCTTTCCCTCCCCTCTGCCCTCTTCTCTAGACAGTAAATAATCCAAAACAGGCTAAACATATGCAATTCTTCTCAATATCTTTCCACATTTATCAAGCTGCAGAAGAAAAATCAGATCAAAAAGGGAAAAGGAAAAAAAAGAAAAAAGCAAGCAAACAAAAACAACAAAAAGGGTGAAAATATTACATTGTGATCCACAGTCCCATAGTTGTCTCCCTGGATGCAGATAGCTCTCTTCATTATAAATCTATTAAAATTGCCCTGAATCACCTCATTGTTGAAAAGAGCCAAATCTATCACAGTGGATCATCACATAATCTTGCTGTTGCTGGGTACAATGTTCTCTTCACTTAGCATCAGTTCATGTTAAGTCTCTCCAGGCCTTTCTGAAATGAGCCTACTTGACATTTCTTATAGAACAATAATAGCCTATTGCATTCATATACCATAATTTATTCAGCCATTCTCCAATTGATGGACATCCATTCAGTTTCCAGTTCCTTGCCACTACCTGCCACAAACATTTTTGCACATGTGGATCCTTTTCCCTTTTTTAAGATCTCTTTCGGATACAGGTCCTGGAGAGACACTGCTAGATCAAAGGATATGCACAGTTTGATAGCCCTTTGGGCATAATTCCAAATTGCTCTCCAAAATATTTAGATCAATTTACAACTCCACCAACAATGTATTCGTTTTCTACTTTTCCCATCCCCTCCAACAGTTATCATTATCTTGTCCTGTCATCATAACCAATCTGAGAGGTGAGAAGTGGTACCTCAGAGTTGTCTTCATTTGCATTTCTCTCACACTGACTTAGACCATTTTTTCACATGACTAGAAAGAGCTTTAATTTCTTCTGAAAGAAAATAGGCTGTTCATATCCTTTGACCTTTTATTAATTGGAGAATGGGCCAAACTCTTTTGAGTAATTATGGCTTTCATTTAGAAAGTTCTGCATTATTCCAGGGCATGCTGTCAGCACAATATCATCTATAAATAGGACTATTTGGAGACCTTATCTTCTATAAGGAATTCCTCTTCAATTTCATTCTTCAATGAGTATTCTCCATGATAGTAACCGACACTTTTGACAAGAGTATCCTCCCCTATATTATGCTTTGTTTGAGATGAGTAACCAGAGAGTTGTTAAACAAAGCTATTTTTGTGGTTACAACTTTGAGGGAATTTTGTATTTTGTATTTTGACAAAGAGAAAAGTTACCCTTTTGGAAATTCTCTAATGTGGCATTTTGTACTTCTTATAGCATGTATGTCCTTTTGTCTAGATAAAAACATTAAGTATAATGAGACTTTGTACTATCTATAGCTTTTTAGCAATTGTGTAATTGTAAAGATGTGGTCCACTTTCACAATTGATATCCAAAAGACCATTTATTTAATCACACAATTGACTAAAAGGTATAGAGAAAACAAGTTCCCATTGTACTTATTGTTTGTTCCCTTCATGTGACTTTAAATCTACATGTGTGTAGATTACCCTAAGATTTTTGTAGAGATAGAAAAATAAGCATTAATTCCTGATATGTTAATGATCATTTCGGGGCAGTAATAGTAAAGTCTGTGGGTTTTCTCCCCCTCCTAAGTTTTTGGTGTCCTTTCCTCTCCTTTCAAATATTTTGGGAATCATTTTCTCAAAACTGCATTATCTTCCAGATATCTTTTCTATATATACTTCGTCTAGGTCAATTTCTTTTCCTATTGTTCCCATTTAGTGTTAATTCTACATTTTCATGTAGTACACTGGAGACTGTGATATGAGAGTATAAATATAGTTCCTCTATCATTGATGGAGAAGAGTTCATTATAGAAATATTAACAATTCTTTTCCATATTTCATTTGTTGTCCTTCCTGAAACATCCTTAAATGCCCTTGTTCAATCATTTTTCAGTCATGTCCAACTCTTCATGATCCCATTTTTTTTTTTGTTTTGTTTTGTTTATTTTTTGGTAAAGATACTGAAGTGGTTTGCCATTTCCTTTTCTAGCTCATTTTACAGATGAGGAAACTGAGGCAAACAGAATTAAGTGAGTTGTCCAGGGTCACACAGCTAAGGGCTCTGAGGCCAGATTTGAATTCAGGAAGATGTCTTCTTGACTCCAGGCCCAGTACTCTATCTACTGAGCTACTTAGCTGCCCCTTGAAATGCCATATTTCATTTGACCAGCACAGGAAGTTTCTGAGGTAGGGGCTTTTCTTATCCCTATTTTATAGATAAGGAAACTGAGACCTAGAGAAGTTAAGTGACTTGCCCAATGTCACACATCTAGTAAATGTCAGAAGCTACATTTCAACTCAGGTCTGTCCTGAATTTAAGTCTTATACTTTACCCTCTTTGTCATCTTGTGACCTCTAATTATGGATCAGCTAGGCTTAAAATAGCCAGCATGGAGAGGCTTATCACTGGCAGTCTAACTTTTTTTTTGTGATAAGCTCTTTCATCATAAAAAAATCATGAAACAAACTGTCCACTATCTTAAGTGATACTCTTCTGCTTAAAGAGTGATGGTGGTTGAATAGCTGAAAAGGAGTTTTCAAGATGATTGAGGTTTATGTCTCAATATTTTTTGCAACCAAAGAAAAGGTAAAATATTTCTATGAAAAACATGATAACACTTGCCACCTTAATTCAACATATGCTTGAATACTCACTTTCCTAAAGGCAAAAATGTATAAATATTAAGTCCTGCTTTTATATCTTCTGGGACTTTAAGACTTTGAGATATCACTAGTGAATCACAAGTTCAGGGATAGCCAATCAAACTAAAAAAGTATGGGTCTATCCAGGAATCTACCACTAAATGTTTAATAACTGGATTTCTCCCCTTCTCTCCATTCCTATTCATGACATGCTTTTAAATTTTAATCTGCCTCATTGACATTTTCTCCATCACTTTTAGAAATTTAGACAATCAACAAAACAATAAATCAAACCCTAATTTGTCATGATTTCTGAGGTATAAATATTCACATTGAAACTTTACTTATTGGTTTTTGAGCTGTTTGGAGCTAGCTCCAGTATACTCCTGGGCTTAGCTATAGTCTGACTATATGTCTGCTGCTCATAGACCTACCTAGCCAGATTTAAAGCAACTCATTATCACATTGGCTGTAGGGGATTTTTTTTTTGGGGGGGATAATACAATTATTAAAAACTTGGGAGATAATTATTACTCAGTCATTTAAATATTTATTGTCTTTTTTATGTTCCAGGTACAGTGCTCATCATTGGTGTTAGAAAGAAGCAAAACCAGTCTTTACTCTCAAGAAGCTTACATTCTAATGAAAAAGACAACACATAGACACCGGAACATACAAGATAAAATTAGAACAGATGATAAATTTAGAAGGGAGAGTCATAGCAGCTGGAGAAGATAGGAGAAAGGGTGATTTGAGTCTTAAAGGAAGCTAAGGGATTTAAGAATCATAAGTTGGGAGAGAAAGCATTCTAAGCATGAGGAATAGCAAATACAAAGTCTCAGAGATGAAATGGAGTATCATGTGGCAAACAGCAAATAAGACAGTCTGGTTAAAGCATCAAGTATGTGAATGGGAGTAAAATGTAAAAAGATTAGAAAGGTATGAGGAGGAAAGTGATTTGGTTCTGAGAGCCTTGAAATGACAAAGGAATAAATATTTGATCCTAGAGATAATAGGGAGCCACTGGATTCCATTGCACAGGGAGGAGATTTTGGGAAAATCACTTTAGCCGTGAAGGATGGAGAGGGGAAAGACTTGAGGCAGAGAAACTAATGTGAAAACTATTGCAATAGTCCAGCTAAGAAGTGGTGAGGGTCTGAATTTAGGTAGTGACTATGTGCCAGTAAGAAGGAAATTATATATATATAAGAATTGTCATGGAGATAGAAATGACAAGATTTGACAGTAGATTGGTTATATGGAATGAGCTAAAGAGAGGAATCAAGGATGACTTTGATGCTGCTAATTGGAAGGATGGTGATACCTTCATTGTAATAGAATCAGAAGGGCAGCTAGGTGGCACAGTGGATAGAGCACCAGCCCTGAAGTCAGGAGGACCTGAGTTCAAATATGGTCTCACTTAATACTTCCTAGCTGTGTGACCTTGGGCAAGTCACTTAAGCCCAATTGCCTCAGCAAAAAAAAAAAAAAAAAAGTAATAGAAGAGGGGAGAGCACAAATCAATCATCAGGAAACTTTTATAAAGTGCCTGTTATGTGCCAGACAACGTGCTAAGTTACACTTGAAATATAAAAGCAAAAAAGGCAGTCCCTGCCCTTAAGGAGCTCACAATTTTATCAGAAAAAACCTAGAAGCTAGAAAAGTAGAATTGGGAGAGAGGGGAAGGTGTGTAGTGATAAGGTTACCATGCAGAGGTGGAGAAGTCCAGAGGAGTGAAGCCCATGGAAAATAATGAGATGGCTGACATCCACCTTCTTAAATGGAGGATCTGTGAGGAGCTTTCTACTGTCCACTCTCCATTCTCTCTAAGCAGAGAGGAGGGGCTCCATGGGGACCGGGTACTGAGAAGGTAAAATTTTCAGGGTTGATGTGATCTTTCAGGATGATGAGTTTCTGGAGACTATGATGAAATATAAAGAAATGCAACAGAGTGGGAAATGCTGAATTTTATTTGGGCATGTAAAATTTTAGGATGTCTTTAAGACATCCAGCTCAAAATATTCAACATGTATCTGATCTTTCAGAACTGGTGATCAATGAGAGATTAGGGATTGATAAATAAATTGAAAATAAATAAATAAATCATTTGCATAGATATCATAACTAAAGCCATGGGAAAGAATGAAATCACTGAGAGAGAATATAGAGAAAAGAAAATCTGCCTTGGGTCAAAGATTTGGTAGACACAAACAACTAGGAATAACTTGGATGAAAACCTAGCACAAAAAGAACAATAAATAATGATCAGACACATAGGAGGAACACCAAGATAGAGCAGTCACAAAAACTGAGATGAGAAAGCATCTATAGGGAAATGGTCAACAGGGTTGAATGCTACAGAGTAATAAAAGAGTTCTGAGGAAAAAAAAAGTCACTGGATGTGATTATCAGTAATCATTGGTGAATCTGAAGAGTAATTGTGGTTCAGTGATGAGGCTGAAAATTCTAGTTGTAAAATGGCTTTTTCAAGGAATTTAACAGAAAAAGAAATATAGGATGATTCCTTGGAAGTCATGGTACATTCTAAGGTGGGTTTAAGGAAGGAGGAATCTTGAGTGTTTGTAGATAGTGAAAGAGTCAATATATATTGAAGACTGAGAATGATAATGGAGGGGAGCAATTTGCTGGAGAAGACTAGATCAAAAATACATGTAAAGAAATTAGATTTGGCAGGATGAAGGGTAGTCTTATCATCAGATGGTAGTAAAGGAGGGGATAGTGTGAGAGGAAGTCAGAGAAATGTGGGGAAAAGAAGAAAGAGAGTTCTTGGAAAATGGCTGCAATGTTTTTGATGAAGAATGAGGTAAGGACTCAGTAGAATAGGGTCTGGTAGTAGTTAGGGAAATCTGCGGAGAGAAAACTTGAAATAGTTGCTGTGGTAAATTGATTTAGGAATTAGGAAGAAGCAGAAGAACTGCCTTGCTGTGGCAAGAACCCAATTGAGATAATCTAGAATGTATTTATAGTGGACCCAGTAAACACAATTTTAAAATTTCCTTTAGTCCTTTTCAGCAGTGTATGAGTAGGATTTAAGGATGTGAATGATGGGAATAATTTAGCAGCAGGGTTTGGAAAGATGTGATCATCAATAGGAAAAGGGAACAAGATATTCAAGATCAGAGAACAGTGTAGATTTGAACTAGTTCACCAAAAAGTCAAAACTGGGAAGAAGATTGCAGCCAGAGTAGGGATGATAGCCTAAGATAGCACTGAGGGACAGAGAGAATAAAGTCAGAAGTGAGAATAAAGAATAAATTTAGGAAGAAGCCATAGGGAAAGATGCAAAGATAAAAAGATTTTGACTGGGTAAAGGCAATTCAGGGTTCTTGAACATGGAAATGGAAAATCTGTAGTTAATGGAAAGATCAAGGGTATGCCATCTTTGTGAGTAGCTTAGGTAGAGGAATAAATCACAGAATTTGAGTAGGTTGAACAATTGAAAAGTTATTAAAGGGAATACCAACATACATTTTGAAGTCTCTTAAAATGAGGAAAGATATAGTAAAAGGGAAGACTGAAGTACTGAACTTATTGAGAAAGGAAAGGAGAGAGACAGACAAAGATGGGGGGAGGGGGAAGGGGAGACAGGGAGGAGGGAGAAAGGAGAGAAGAGGGAGTTTACCGAGTTATGGTTTAAAGGAAGTCTGGTATTGGCACTGGAAAGTTAGGACTCAGCTAATTCAAAAAAAAAAAAAAAAAAAGGATAATAGGAAAAGATTTTTAACATGAAAGCAAGTTTTGTTAATTATGGAGGAAGCATCCCAGAGGGCACAGTGGAAGACTCAAGGCAGATTTGGACTGGGACATTGAGGAGGGGAGGTAGGGAATGAGAGAGTGGACAGCTAAGGTCAGGGAATGGAACTTATTATTCAGGAGCTAGCCAAATTGTGTCAAGGTAAGGGGTAAAGGCCTAGGTATATTGGAAAATGTCAAAATAATAAATCTTTGAAGTATGTATCATAGTTTCCATTCCACTAGTATTTATCTTCTGCACAGATATTGTCACAACTTAATCCTACCTAAAAAAAAAAAAAAAGAAAAAAAACCTTCAAACCCAAACTCAAAATTCTGGCAGCATAATTGCACATTGGAAACCAAATGGTAATTTTTTTGTCCATAACCAACCATTTTGAACTAGGATAAATTGGTACATAAAATCTTAATACTGAAGAAAAATCTGTAGAAACATTTGATCCTTATTTGAGAATAGAAGAATTCTATCATCTTTCACATTCTTTTAGCACAGCAATTAACCATCCTTGCTTGTGAAATGCAAGCTTAGAACTGGCCTATCACTAGTATGGAAATTCAAATATGATTCTGCTTTGGCCTCAGTATGTCTCCATAGCCTTTCTGAGGCAGTAGTGCAAACCTGCTTTCAGTTAGTGAGCTTGGGAGCAGAATTTCAAAATTTCAGTGGCAAAAAAATATTGCTTAAAATCTTCTAATTTGATCAAGAAGCTAAAATGAGACTGTTGTTTTGGGGCTGTTTGGATAGATGCAAACCTAAACATCACTGTGTTGGGGAGCCTAGTTAACACAGGTCACCAATATTAACTATGCTCTTGCATCCTTCTTTTGTGGAGGGTCTTTTTTTAATGAATCACCCCCAAAATGCTGTTTTTTTATTTGGAAAACCCTGGTAACTCAATAAGGCTTTTCACTTTTATCTGTCCTTTAGAAATATTATTGGGGGTCCTGGCAGAGCAAACCCTAAGAAATTAGATCCATATGTACTGTACAATAAAAATCGGCCCTTACATTATTGCTGATCATAGGAATTCAGTGTTTATAATTTACATTCTTTCCCATACTTTTCTGTTTTTCAGAAGTGAAGAGCAGAGGTTTATGGCCTTCCCAGATCATAAATCAGATTCCTGAGGGCAGAAGGAACTGCAGGCTGCCCCCTGGTGTGAGGAATTGCCGACCAAAGCTCAGCAGTCCCAGAGCAGAATCTTTACAAAACCACTTGATCTCTAAACAAGATACAAAAGGGAATTTTGGAAACCGGAGTCTTGACTTTTAAAAGGGCACCGAAAAGTGATGTCAAATCCAGAGGCAGATTCTGCTTACCACAAGACACAAGGAAAAGCTCTGGGCTTGCTTAATGATGGGTTACACCTATTACTCTTTCCACTGAGGACATGTCCAGTTAATCACAAGTGAAGCCAACATCTGGAGAGCTGCTTGGTGGTGTAACCATCTATAAAAATTAGTCTGAGATCATCAGGCCCCAACCAGTCTGGGGGTGGGAAAGAGGGAGCAGTAAGTTCTGGGCTATCCAGTGCTACAACTGATGTGAGGGGGAGAACTAGAAGATACTTATAATCACGACTGCCCACGTATTCCAGTCTTTCAGATTGGCTGTTTATAATTTATCAGGTCCATGTCCCATCTTCAATTATTCCAAGGACTTTTGCCTACCACAATATAAGTTGAAGTCTCTAAAGGGTTTTCCCTTTTTTGGGGAGTGGGTTTTGCTTTCCCTAAGCTGAACCCTTAAAATCCATAATCATTTCCTCATGTGTGTAGTGAAAATGAACCAAGGTTTGTTTTTGCTAGGTTAGTGGGAATGATGTTTACAATCCAGATTTTCCAGTGGGCACCGCATTATATAAATCCAGCTTGTAACCTGATAGTATAATTAAAGCTATTGTATGCATACTTTATTCATGAAATTGCTTTTGGTTCTTTATTCCCAGATTTTACTCAAAAAAAAAAAAAAAAAAAGCGCAAACCTTTTCTTGAGAAGAGCATAGACAATTTGAATGGTGACACATCAGTTATATTCAATGCCAGGTAAGAGAGCCATGTGCTTAGTATCCTTGTGAAACTAAGGCACCAAAGCAGGACAGGCAGTCACCAACAGCAGGGCTACATACCTCCACTACTCTCTCACTGCTTAGGAGACATTTACTCATTGGTGCTTCAATGTTTACAGGCACCCTGGAGTATGATTTCAGCATCCGTAACAAAGAATGAAAGATAATTAATACCCAGGGCCCAACATTGTTCAATGGCTGAGATGGTTGCATCAGCTGTGAAAGCAAAGACCTCAGGCAATTTCTATTATCTGAATGATGCCCCTGTATTCAGTCACATCTACAAGGAAAGGAATTGCCTTGCCAACATCCTCTTCTTTGCTCCAAAAAGAAAATAATGCTGTTCTGTGGGCCAAGAGTTCATTTTTTAATGTTTACATTTAGAAAACATTCATATCCCCTTTCAAATCAGTCAGTTATTCTGTATACAGTTTGAATTCAATTCAATGGGACATTTATTAAGCACCTACTATGTGCACTGCACTACTCTAGGTACTGAGAACACAAGGATTAAACAAGACAAATTCCCTGCCCTCAAAGAGCTTACAATCTGGTAAGGGGTATGACAAATTCACAAATAATTATTATACAAGTTATATGACAAATGCATAGGATACGTCCAAAGTCATCAGCAATGAGACCTTTGGAAAGTGAGAACTTTCTGGGGGCGAAGGGGGGCAGAAAAGGAAGAAGGGAGAGAGACTTAATGGAGGGTACATAGAACTGGGTCTTGAAGAGAGAATTCAGTAGGTGGGAGATGTGGGCAGAAACCATTCCAAGCACAGGGCACAGCATGTACAAAAGGCATGCAGTCAAGTAGTCTGGTTTGGCTGGAATGCTAAATGTGTAAAGAGGTGTGAGATAGAAAGGAAGGTTGGCACCCAGTCACATAAGGTCTTGAAGGCTAACCTAAGGAGTTCTGTAATTTTTATCCTATGGGCTATAGGGAGCAATTGAAGGCTTTTGAGCAGAGGAATTAACAAACAAGCTATATAGTAGAAAGATTTCATTGGCAGTTGTGAGGCAGAGGGATTTGAAAAGTAAAAAACTAGAGGCAAGGAAAACAGTAAGGAAACAATTACAACAGTTCTGGAAGGAACTGAACTGCCATTAACAACTACATCTATGCAATACACACTAGGATTACCCAGAGAGATGTGGGAAGGGAGCTTTTAAACATGTTGAAAACCACAAAGTTATGTCAGGAGTGTGACAACAAATAGAAACTGAGCTCCTGTATGGCAAGTGGCTTCAAAATCCATGTAGCAGGCTGCAAAGATGAAATGAAGGGATTAAAAAAAAAGTCACTGATTAATTTGAGAGGTAGAGATTAAAGGCAGCATTAAATGAATAGCTTTTAGAATCACGATGGTTCTTAAGATTCTAAGTTAAAAATAAGTTCCGTCTAATAAATTGTTTTTTTTCCTTGAGCTGACATCAATACTGCCTGTTAAGATTCACAAAACTTGACCATAAAAGCAAAATGAAGGTTACCACCCATCCATTCATCTTATTTAATCAAGAAAAAAAAAATACCAGATCTAAAAGAAAAATCATAATCATTCCGATGGCAGGCCCCAATACTCTTCATACAACGTAATGAGAAATGTGATTTTTAAAAAACAGCCAATTCATCTTAGCTATTTCATTAGGAAATCATAAAAAAGACAAAATCAAAAGTACTAGATACACGAGTAACACAATAATTTGTTTATCATTAATGGGCACCTACTATGTGTAAGGCACAGAGAGGGGAGTGATATGCACTGCTTAATGAAATACTGTTAAATAGGGCTGAGTCACAAAAAGTGAATTCAGAATGTCAGAATTGATAAAAGGGAACTCCATAATACATCCCTAGCACATCTGTTGCTTCTTTTGATAATATCACCTTCTAGATAAAAAAAGATGAAAAAGTCATGTTGTTAACATAAGTAGCTCTAACAAACAAGAAGAGGACAGAAGATCAGAACTTCTTTGCTAGCATATAGCTGAGTATAATTCATTTAGGCAATTAGGCACATGGATTTATTTTGCAACTTCATCTTTAAAGCTTTATCACCATTAATAGTTCTCAGTAGTTAGTTTTCCCTGTTCACTTTGACTCTAGCATTCTTCTCAGTGACTGGGTTCTCCTCAACAACCAACCCCATTGTGGATTGAATGAGTATGAGTCGACCAACAGAAATTGACAAAAGTAGTTTTTAGTAGTCAAAACCAAATGCCAGATGAAAATGGTACTTGAAAGGCTTGTGAGTAGTTCTGAGGAAATCAATAATACCAAATTTGCTCAGTATTTGGGCAAGAGCTTGATCTCACTTTTCATTAAATTCACTTACCCCTAACATATTGGAAAATCAGGCATTTATTTTTCATGATCAAAATGCTTAACAAAGTAATAAAATTTCCTGGCATCCCTGTGCAATAAGTACACTAAATTCCATTTTATAAATGAGGAAAACAGACATGGGAAAAGTGGTGAGAGGCTATGGAAAGACTGGGAAAGAAAAAACAAAACAAAAACCCCTAGTCTTTTAATACTTTTTTTGCAAACATCACTAACAGCAGCAAATGTCTCAAAAATTCTCATTCATGTCTGGAATGAGTGTTTCCCCTCAAAAGTAGTCAATGTATGGCCCAGTGGAAATGGAATAAATGCTTTAAAATCAAATCACTTCAGCTATCAAGTGACAACTTTAAAGCATTTTATTCTATTTTTGGTAATGTGAACTCCATATCCATGGAAACAGGAATGGAAAAGGATGGTTTTAGCCAGTAGTGCTGCTGTAAGAACTGAAGGAAATCTTAGCTGTGGCTCTGGCCAACTAGGGAAAGCACTTTTTCCCCCAACCTCCATATAAGTCATGAAAAACTCTTGCATGTAGGGAGGAAAAAAAAAAAAAAAGCTTTAATTCAAAGAGGAAAAGCAGCACAGAAAGCATATGAGAACATTTCCTTTAACATTCTGCTACTTTTCTGGCAGTTCCAGGCTGAGCTGGAGAAGAATGATCTCGGGGCTTTGCCTTATATGATATGATGAGATTTACCACCTGCTCAACAGGTGCCTCCTCCTCTAATTTCCTCTGTTCCAAGTTTTAAAACAAAAAGAAATCACGCAAGAGGTTCTAGGGCACAGAACATGTTGCACTGGCAGCACACATATCACTAATCAGGAAAATTAACTTCCACATGCAGTCTAAGCCACATGCTTAGAACAAAGGAGGGGTGATGGAAATGGGCACTGTGGGAAGGAAAAATAAATGCCTAAATATTGAAAATGTTTTTAGTTCTCTTTTGCCATTCTCATATATCATAACATTTAATATGGTAGTAGTAGGGGGGAGGAAGAAATACTGGAGCTTCAAGTCAAAATAACTTAAAATTGTACAACTGTATTTTAAAGACATTTGGTGGGCCACACAAGTGCTCTAGTAAAACTTTTATCTTTTTTCTTATTTCCAAGCCTTATTTGGGAATGGTATGGAATTGTTAAAGTACTTAATAGCACACAGCTTGTGGCCAATCACTGTAACTTCCCTTTGTTAAACTTCTTACAATTAAGTTATCCCATGGACAATGTGTCTCCTGATGCTTGTGTACTTAATAAGTCTGGCTGTTAGACTGGTCGTTTGTGGCTCCACAACCAAGTCATTTCTAAGAGGCACAGAGCACAGGAAGTGACCCCAGGTTCGCTTGATTCATTTAACCCTTTCACCTCAAAATTCTTTTGCAGAAAAAGAAAAACATGACCCATCTATTACTAAGGGTTTCCTTGTGAGGGAAGGAAAGAGTGAGAAGACATTTGAACATCTGTATTCTACAAGATGTGGGAACAAATGAATTTCTTTCAGCAAGCCTGCAATGAAAGGTCAATGGGTCAATCACATATGCATCGACCACTTATTAGAGAAAAACTCAACTTGATTGATGAAATCATCATCATTGTCATAAACAACAAAAATGTTTACTCATCACTGATCACTTGGAAAAGTTTGGAAACAGGCTAACATAGTCATGATATCTTATAGGTCCATGGAAGTTACAGTAATTTCTTAGAAGCAGATTAAAGATCTATTTGAATTTCTAAAGAAATTAGTGATTTTTATAGAGACAGTTTTTAAACCAGGCCTTTAATGACCTTTAACAGAAACTGTTTTATTTAAAACTGGGCTCCAGTGGAGGTGAAGGTGAACCATAAGGATTAATATTCTATAAAACATGGTAAGGATGACAGGATAATATACTTACCAGCATCTCCCATGTGACTAAAAGATATACTTAATGCCAATCATTACACCATGGAAAGAAAACAAGATAGGATAAAATGTAAAAGGCACCTGGTTGTGGACAGAAACCATCAATCACTGCTTTTGTAACAAGGTTGCTCATGTGTTGTAGAGAAGGCTGAACAAAGGGAACAACAAAAAAGGATGGGCCTGAAGCCTGGTACTCTCTGACACCTAGTACTCTCTGATGGTTCATGGATTTGACATGTGAGTTGTGTTTTTAAGGAAGCCCTATTGGTGACAACAGAAATGCCCCCTTTTTTCCCTAAAGGGAAAAGATTCCCACAAAGGCTACAGAAGGCTTTATGTGTTGTCAATGAAGAATAGTTGACAGCAGAGAGGCATAAAGAAATCCAACCAAAGTATAAAAACAAAATGACTGAGAAACAAAACTGGTGACAGGTCCATTCCCCTCAGAGCTTATGCTCTTTTTCTGAAAACAAAACAAAACAAAAAAAACCAAACAAACAAACAAACAATGGCTCCAACACTAAAGTTGCTCTTGGCAAGAGTGAAGAAACAGCTCCACCTCCCTATGGACACATTGTGTCTCTCCCAGGGAAAGATAGAGGTTAAATAGAAGACAGAAGAGACTGGGAAATGGCAAGGGGTAGCAGGCAATGATCTGAAATATAGGATCCACGTGAAAGAGGAGATGGAGTCTTCCTTCAAGGGTTCCCCCACTCCAAGTCTACTCTCCTTCCCCTCAGCTGGTTTTCTCTACACATATTAATCTTTTAACAGGGAAGTCAGAACCAATCCAGTGTCACTTTCAATTCTAGGCACTCTGGAACATCTTTGATAAACAAGGGTTTTGTTTTTCTATTTTATTATTTCTTGCCAACTCCATTGGTTACTTTTGCTTTAGAATGGCGATTCCTTCTTCTGGAAGAATGGCTTTCACTATTCCCCGAATGTTTGGGTGGACTCTCTTCAGTACCTAGCCAAAGGAATCACAACACATTGTCATTTCCCAAGACCTAGTTCAAAATGCATTCTCTTGTGATTACTGGATTTCCTTTCCTTGGATCGCCAATGCCAAGGAGATGCAGGCTACTTAACTGATACTGGCACTCCATCTAGTGGCCTAATGAATGAATTTAGAGATAGCAACTCCAAGACTGTAATTAGAAGCTCACAGAATTGTAGGAATTAGAAGCTCTTAGAAATCACTTAGCTCCATCTCTTTCTGCTACATAGACAAAACTAAGGTCCAGAGAGGTTAAATGACTTGCAGACAGTCAACACCATATTTCTGTGGCCTCACCTTCTGCTCTATTTGCTTCACTGTCATGCTAAACAACTCTGACGCCTTAGGAAAAATTTTAAGTCATTTCTATAGCTAGAATGCGCTATAGATCAGAGGTGTGCAAGACTAGGGGTGATAAATGTATTTTATAGAGCAAAGTAAGGAGCAATTTATTTTTAATTAATTAATTAAAATAATCCAAAAACCAATAATCTAGATTACCCCTGACTTAAAGTAAAGATTAACCAAAATGTCAGGACTTTATTTGATGTGCAGAAGTCTGCTTACTCCTTCATCATTGTAATTCTAAAGTATCTACTATAGGTGAAGCACTTGTGCTAGGTGCACTGGTGGATAAGAAAAAAGATTTTTTTAAAATCTCTGTCCTTATGGAGTTTACTGTTATCTAGAAAATGTGGAAATGGCCACACTACTTTAAGTGTTTTTATCTAGTATCCATTATCAAAAAACAAACAAAAGCACTATCAATGGCCACTCCTATAACCCACATCATGATCCTACTCTTAGGGCATTCAACTGAAGTGATGCTCCAGGGAAGTATTCAGCACCTCTTTGAACATTTGAAATCTATAGCAGTATCAGGGGTGGCTTTAATTAATAGAGAAAAGATACTACTACTAAGTCTTTTTGTTTGTTTTAAACAAAGCACAGGGCCCAATTAAAAAAAAAAGTCTTAAATAATCAGACATTAAAAAGAGTACCTTTTGTAAACTTAGAATGAAGCCAGGAGACATCTGAATTGTAGGGGCTATCTTCACACTCAGAATATGTCTAGGGGAAAAAAAAAGAGAAACTTTGTTAAGTGTTGTCTCATAGTTCCAGGGAGGAGGCATGGTAAAAAGCAGCAGTCAGAATGCTTTCTATCCAAGTCATAATCCTTGTACTCAGTGTGTAAACACTGTACAACAAAAGGAAAATAAAGAAACCTTATTGCACATTCTTCCCTGCAAGTATAAAACTACAAACCTTAGAGATGTGAAACCATAAATTATTAAAACCAGGAGGGGATGAGGGAGGGGTCTTACATTAGGTGCAGTCTACTCATTTCAGAGAAAAGAAATCACCTAAGAAAATATGACTATTTAGTTCAGGCAATATGTTTAGCTGTGAAAATGCAGATGGTATCTTTGACCAATAGCATTAAAAAAAAAAAATTCAAAGGTATTCTTATTGCACTTAAAAAAATTCACACACCTTATTTATGGGTAATGCTTTATTAGCACTTTACAGTTGTTAACTCTTAATTCACTATCTTATTTGATCCTCGTGTCACTGGGGAGACTGAACTATAGATATTATTATCCTGCATTTAGAGATAATGAAACTGAGGCAGAGGGAGGTAAAATAATTTGCCCAATTGACAAACCTGGGTGGGTAGATTGGTAAGAGCTAGAAACCAGATAACTGGTTCTGGCTCCAGTGTTGTTTCCATTACTTGTATAAGCATTAAATGAATTCCAAATTGTAGCTTAAAATTAGCTTAAAAATGGTAAATCACTGGACAGACAGTCCCCTCCATGAAAACACAGCTTCTTGAAACTATTCCTATGGACAGTTCTCATGAGAAGGATATTGGCAATGATCACCACCATCAAAATAATTCACTTAATATTGTGCTTTGGGGGTATTCTATAACCCTCCTCATAACACTTGTCTAGGGCAAATTAGGCAAGTAGGATTTTTTTTCCTTTACAGCTAAGGAAACTAGGCCTCTGAGAGGTGCATGTCCTAAGTACCTGAGGGCAGATGTGCACCCAGCTCTTTTTATAACTCCAAACCCCACTGTGCAGTCCTGGTGACAAGGACTGTTTCCTTGATTATACTACTAAGCTCCCAAATTAAAGTTTTACACAAAAGGGGATCACTCAAAGAAAATATGTATCATCACTCTCCTCTCTTGTACCTTTTCTCGGTGACCACAGTGCTCTGCATACCAAACCATACCATACAAGCACAGGAAAGTAGTAAAAGCCTGTGAATAAAAAACAAATAAAAAAATTTACAAATGACTAGGCATAAGTGCTTGGCATGTGTGCATGCATACACACTGTATTTGAAAAAGGTAAACAGAGTACAATGAAACCAATCTTCTTCCTTATTTTTTCACCATTTTTTTTTGTTTGAATTACCATATTATGAAAGCTCCCTTCCTTCATTAAAAAAAAAATTACAACTGCTAAGACACTTAGAAAATCTATGTTGAAATCTAAAGCTTTCAGAAAAGACAACAAGGCAAATCAGATCTAACAGGATAAACGCATAGACTAAAGTCCTCCCTCCCTTTAGCCCCTTTTCATTTCAAGCTCAAAAGCTTTTTGTAAGTTTTTTTCACCCCCTCAGTTTTCTGCTTCCATTCTAATTTTGTCTGCCATGGTTTTGTTTGTACAAAGCCTTTTCAATCAAAATTATCCATTTTGCATTTCATAATGTTCTCTAGTTCTTCTTTGGCCATAAATTCCTTCCTTCTCCACAGATCTGAGAGGTAAACTATCCTGTATTCTTCTAGTATCACCCTTTATGTCTAAATCATGAACCCATTTTGACCTGCTATAGGGTGTAAGGTGTGGTTCAATGCCTACTTTCTGCTATGCTATATTATTTTCCAATTCTCCCAACAATTTTTGTCAAATAGTGAGTTCTTATCCCAAAAACTGGGGTCTTTGGGTTAATCAAACACTAGATTACCATAGTTATTGACTGTTGTGCCTTATGAACCTAACTTATTCCACTAATCAACTACTCTATTTCTTAGCCAGTACCAAAAGGTTTTGATGACTACTGCTTTATAATATAAAAAATTTTACTCTGGTACAGCTGAGTCACCTTCACTTGCATTTTTTTCCATTAAATTCCTTGAAATTCTTAACCTTTTATTATTCCAGATGAACTTTATTACTATTTTTTCTAGCTCTGTAAAGTAATTTCTTGGTGGCACTACTCAGATGCACTTGATATTCTTCCAATTGTTTAGATCTAACTTTATTTGTGTGGAAAGTTGTTTTGTAATTGTGTTCATATAGTTCCTGACTTTGTCTTGGCAGGTATTTTATATTATTTTATATTATATTATTTTATATATTTTATATTATTTACAGTTATTTTAAATGGAATTTCTCTTTGTTATCTGTTGCTCTAATTCTATTATTTTTTTTCTGTTATTATTAAAACTAACATTTCTAAAACAATACTGAATCATAATGGGAATAGTGGGCAATCTTGTTTCACTCATCATTTTATTGGGAATGCTTCTATCAGATATTTCTTCTTTAGAGCAAATTTAAATTTCTTCTCATTCATTTCTACTTGGCATTCCTTAATAGTAACAAAAACAACACTATCTTTATCCCCAATCTAGAAGCCACCCCCCCCCCAATTCATCCCACTTTCTTTTTTTGAGTGAATAATTCAAATGTATTTAACTTTTTATGGAATTAGAGTTTTAAAGATGGAAGTAATTTTGGATCATTTCTAGTCTTATTTTTTAAAAAAAGTGAAAAAAAAAAAACTAAGTCTTGCAATAGGTATCTAGGTTTCTAGGTCAAAGTTGAATGTGGATCAACTTTTGGTTTTGTTAGGCAATGATTTTTTTAGGAAAAGGCAGTATCTTTATCCAAACAGTCACTGGCAGTATGTCTCCATCATAATAGTTAAAAAAAGGCATTTTTTTTATTCTTCACTTGCTCTATCTTTAAAATGAGGATAATGACATTTGACTCCTTTCTCAAAGACCTATTAGAATGACAGATACTTCGATGGAAAGCCTATCTGCCATGTAAGAAAAGAGATACTATGACTTTATTCATGCACTCTGCCCAGCCATATGTACAAGTAGGAACTGGCTATCTAAAAACTTGATGTGTTAAGGCTAAAAATAAAGTAGGTAATGAGTTTGAAAAATTCTATTAAAAGATGCCATTTTGAAACTATTGATTAATGATTATAAGATACTCATGCTTATGCAGGCATTCATTAAAGTGATTTGTGTCAGATACTGTGCAAGGTGCTAGGAATCACAATACGTTTCCTCAAGGAGATATATTCTCTCAGGAGAACAAGTAGTATAAGTACATATAAAACAGCTTACAGAGGAAGACTATTAGCAGTAGGGGAGATTAGGAAAGGCTTCTTATAAAAGATGGTCTCTGAGATGAGTCTTTGAGAAAGTAGGGATTCTATGAGCTAGAGGTGAGGAGGAGGCCTGGGGTGGCGCCAGCCAGGGCAAAGACTTTTAAGTAGATTTTTTTCCCTATACATTTCTTGTGACAGGTTCCTGAGGAATGTCCCCCCCCCTTTTTTTTTGCTGAGGCAATTGGGGTTAAGTGACTTGCCCAGGGTCACACAGCTAGGGAATGTTAAGTGTCTGAGACCAGATTTGGTCCTCCTGACTTCAGGGCAGGAATGTTTTTTAAAGAGGAGTTTTTGAGCTCTACAATTGTAGGCTGGTGTTCAGTGTTATATTGAACAAAATAACTTACCACACAAAGAAGCCAAAGTATAACATAAAGTATTTGAGTTTTGGAGAAGAGATCTTGCCCAAATTTTATGCAAACAATGGCTTCCAGGAAACCAATGACTCTAAAGGACAAAGAAAAAAAAAGTTAAGTCTTTTGCTATCTTTTCCCAGAGCACAAGAACTAGATAGAGAATTTATAAGAAGTATTTGTCTATGTGTATAAAAACACACAAGTCTAGTTTACTGCTATTTTCTCTAGAAATAGAAAAATAAAATTAAGCTTATTGCCCAGATCAGTCTAGAATCAAACTTTAAAAAAAAAAAAGAAAAAAAAAAGTATTATTAGTTTTTGACATTTACTTTTGTAATATTTCGATTTTCAATTTTTTCTCCTCCTTACCCCACCTAAAGATGGCAATCAATGATATAGGTTACACATGTACAATCGTATTAAACGGATTTCCAATATTTGTCATTTGTTGTCATTTGTTAAAGAAGTAGATCAAAAGACAAAAACCACGAGAAAGAGAAAAAAAAAACCACAAGTAAAAATAACGTGCTTTTCCTTGCATTCAGAATCCATAGTTCTTTTTCTGAATGTGAATAGCATTTTCCATCATGAGTCTTAAAATTGTCTTAGATCATTGAACTACCAAGAAGAGCAAAACACATCAAAGTTGATCATTTCCACAATGTTGCTGTTACTGTACACTATGTTCTGTTTCTGCTCATTAGAATCATTGACTCTTACAGGGAATCTAGATACCATTCAGTCTAATTGCTACTCAGTGTTAAAATATATCTTGATAAATAATTATCAAGCCTCTGAACTGGAGTGAGAGAACCCACAAATATTTGGATTGTAACAAATTTCCAGCAGAGGATATTTTGGAAGAACTTCAGAAAAGTCTATTTCATTTGAGTGGGGGAGGAGGGGGATCTTGGTAGGTGTGGTGTCTGCTCACTGGGGAATCTACCAGGAGGACTCTTAGTTAAAATACAGCAGTGCTGGCTACTCTGTCCTGGTTACAAGTCAGTGGATCACTAGATGAGCTGTGAGATATCTAATGCAAATACAAAAGGTAAACTGTGAGCCTCTGAACCCCAGAATAATGAGGGACCTGACCACACCCACCTAGCACCAGAAGTAAGCAGCACCGGTCCAGGGAAGCCTGTAGAGGAAATATGGGACAATCTCCCCTTTGCCCTAAGAGTAGACCTCAACCTTTTTTTTTTTTTTTTTTAAAAACGAGCAAAAAAAGCAAAAAGAACTCTGACCATAGAAAGTTTTTATGGAGAAAGAGAAGAATAGATCTCAAATCCCAAGTTCATCAAAAGCAAATAACCTCCAGATGAAGCCCCAAAGGGTCATATGAATTGATTCCCATCTCACAAGGTTCTCCTGGAAGATTTCAAAAAGGATCTTAAAAGAGTTAGAAAAAAATGGGGAAAGGAAATGAGAACATTGCAGGAGGGAAAAAGGAAACAAATTATCTGAAGAAAACTCCTTACAAAACAGAGAGGGGAGAGAAGACTTATGAAAAAAGAAGTTTCTCCAATTTATTTAGTAAATAACTGGGGTGGAAGTTCAAAGCTAACTGATTAATGAGATGTAGGACATATATCTTAACGGGCTTAGAATCTTGTAAGAGAAGCTATAAGAAGTAGCAGTTAAAAAGGGTAGCTAGGTTGTGCAGTTGATATAAAGTACTGGGTCTGGAGTCAGGAAGACTCATCTTCCCTAGTTCAAATTTGGTTTTAGATACTTACTAGCTATGTAATCTTGGGCAAATCATTTAACACTGTTTGCCTAAGTTTGTTTAAAAAAAAAAAAATCTGTAAAATGATAGTAACAGCCCATTCTCTGAGAGTAGTGGGAAGATAAAAAAATGAAATAATAGTTGTAAACCAATCTGTAAACTTTAAAGCATTACATAAATGTTAAGGAAGCAATGTTAATCCCAAGACTCTGGGGATCAGTGTCCAGGGGTGTCTCCATCAGATTCCTAGATGGTTAAGGTAGTGGTAATGATTTGACTTGCCTGGTACCTGTTTCCTGTTTTTTCCTCATAGTTTTCCACCACTTTGACTAGGCTGTCCCATATGTCAAAATTAGTGAGCATTTAGTAGGGATGGATGATCCCTTCATAATAATTTCTCTCCTATGTCCCTGTCTTCCTCATTTAAAAAAAAAACCCTCACTTGATTCATCCATCCCTACCAACTATTTTCCCTAATCTCATTTGGTATTTGTGGCTTAATTCCTTAGAGAAGGTTGTCTACAACAGGTGCTCTAACAGTCTTTTAACCTCACTGAACCGAAACTGCTCCCCCTTCAAAGTTAAAAAAAGATATCTTAACTTGCTAAATCTAAAGGCCTTTTCAAAATTCTCCTCCTTCTTGACATCTGCAGCTTTTGACACTGTCAATCACCCTCTTCTCCTGTCTTGCATATATATATATATTTTAATATAAAATAAAAAATATCAACTTCAGAAAGGGGTACAAAGAGAAACAGCATGGCCAATTCCTAGGGCCCTCTGAATAAGCTGAGTGCAGTCTTCAAAAGCAGAAGATATTCAGAAGAAGTGGCAAGAATATGCAAAAGATCTAAACAGATCATAACCTTGATGGTATGGTTACTAATTTAGAGCCAAACATCTTGGAGAATGAAGTCATATAGACCTTAGGAAGCATTGCTTAACAAGGTTAATGGAGATGATGGAATTCTAGCTGACCTAAAATCCTAAAAGATGATGCTATTAAAGTGTTGCACTCAATGACAGCAAATTTGGAAAATACATCAGTGGACACTAGACTGGAAAAGATCACTGAAGGGCAATGTCAAGGACTGTTTAAATTACTGAACAACTGTACTCATCTCACACGCCAGCAAGGTTAAGATTCTACAAGGTAGGCTTTAGTAATATATGAACTGAGAATCACCAGAAGAACAAGCTGGCTTTCAAAGAGGCAGAAAAATTAGAGACCAAATTGCTAACATCCACTGGATTGTGGAGAAAGTAATGATGAGTTAAACAGGACTGAATAACTGGGTTGGAATTCCCAATACTAATGAAATTATAGTCCAATTGCTATGTCTAGTCTATTGCCTCGAAGGTAATGAGGTAATACATTAAAGGATTTGCAAACATTAAAGCATTATATAAATGTCAGCATTTTTGTGTGCGTGTGTGAGGCAAGACAAAGACATTATGAATTCAAAAGAACTGAAGTAACACTTCAAAACAGAAGCAAAGAGAAAAAATTCTCCACGCCATACATTCATATTTCCTGGGGTCCTATCTCTACTGCTAAGGGAAACAACAACAACAACAACAACAAAAAAAAAAAAAAAAACCTGTAAATGTAAAAAATTGAAAAACATAGCAATCTGGCATGAATTTAAAGGATCACTTCACAATCTCTAAAAAGTTAACAATAATATCAAAAATGTAGCCTAAACATTGTTAAGGAAAAGTAGAGAAGAGGAAAAGTCATAATCTAAGTGAAGAACTTCTATCACTATAGGAAATGAATTTCAATGGCATCCTTTTTGTAAGATAATCCTTAGAAAGAAGTCAGATACTAAGGCAGAAATAATATTGTAAGCCAAAGGTTACATTTCAGGTTTAGGGTGTCATAAGAGAAATATAAGAAGAATAAAAAGGAGATTAAGGAAAGAAAATACTAAAATGTCATTTAATACTAACAAAATAATGTGGAATATAGAGAGATTGGATTAATTAATAAGAGTCAGAATGAGGAAAGGGCCTTAAGAAGCAGCAGCTAGTATTATCAGGACTAGAGTTTCTTTATCTGGAGAAGCCCAAGAAATAGGTTTTGAACAGATGAAGTTAGGCTGATCCATTGCCTGTCCCCCAAAGGAAGAAGGGAAGGTGGAAAGAGATGCATATTAACTGCTGGTGTTATTTTAAAATAATTTTCCAGTAAGAAAGCCCATGTTTCTTGAACTTTTCTACAAAATTACTTACTACTTCCCTGTAAAATAGCCATGACATTTTTTTGGCTGTCTAAATGAAATAAAGTTTTGCTAAAGCACCTTCCCATAAGGTGAAGGAAACTTTGCCTTAAATTTTGTAAAGACTTCAGTTTAGTAGAAAATGCTGAAGAATTATCACTGTAGCTACATGGATCCTGGGATAGGTTTTTACTTGAAAATAGGAAATATATGTATGAAGCTATTTAAAATTGCAGTGAAGAAAAAGAAAGGGAAAGGGAGGTCATTTCCCTATGTCATTTGGGTCTAAAATGAGTTAGCTAGCAGGCTTTTGGAATTATTCCTTTCTACTGAAGAAAATGGATATGGAGATATCTTCCTTTGTTCAGTGGATTAGCAGTTTGAGTCAAAAAGTGTAATTTTCCTTTCTAGCTCAGGCATTCAACAAAGGGAACCTAATCCATCATTCCTGCTTAAGCGGCTTTTGTTTTATGGAAGGAAATCAGCTTATGTTGAGAATTTGTAAAACAACACAAAATCAAAAAGGCATAAAAGTGACTTTGTTTCTAAAGGACTTAGAAGCTGGAATTTTTATACAGACTTGTTGAAAGATTAAAAAAAAAATCGAGACGTACAATCTAACTTAGACATCAGAGCAACTGGCTAGTATCTCAGAAGCTACAGCATTACTTGATATTCTTTTAATTCTAAAGTTTTATTTCTTTCTTGTCAGAAAAAGGTAACTATGATGTCTAAAGATTAGAAGAGTTATTGCTTTAGGGCACAGTACCTTTTACTGAACACTTAGGTACTCCTGACTGGACAGCACACTATAACTTTCTGGCCACTCCCTTTTCCCACTGCCACTGAAAAGTAAGATCCTAGGATGCACTAGCATTTCCTGGGAAGAAAGGACTGAGGATGAGCTACTTCCAATCTTGATTAAAACTTGTATATAACATTCAGTGTTTTGTAGGAAATGGGGAATTTGGAAAGCCTTATTTGATGTTGCTGTTCAGTAGATTTTTTTTTTGAGCACCTAAATAAGAATAACACAATGTTCTCCATTCTCTAATCTAAATATGTTGGCACCCTAACTGAGGCCTGAGCACTACTGTATACCATCAGGCTTAGGGGAGGATACTCCTTTAGAGGCATTCAGTCCCAATTCATATATTGTAATTTCACCCCATTAGTCTTCAGTAAAGTACGAACACTGAATTTCTGTATCTGAGGTTATTTTTATACCAAGGAATACAATATGATAACAGATAAAACTTTGTCAAGATATTTTAAAACTAGTTCATGTGCTTATTAGTGAATAATAATTTAAAACTTGGTGAATTCTGTTTTACAGGAATAGGAAGAACCAACAATGAAGAATCAAAAAACCTCTGCCTGAATGCTATGCTGCTCTAAACTGGTAGTAACTTTTAAGACATCTATTAAAAATTCAAAGTTAGAAGGATTGTTAAGACTCTGCATTCAAGGCATACATTTGTACAGAAAAAAATCAAGATTTTTACCTTTTTGCCCCAACTAAAGTTAATGACCTTTCCTAAGCTTCACTTAGGATTCCTGCCCTTGTTAGGGTTTAACAAGTACAAGGACCCTAAATCCTCACCTACAGCTGACAGGGTCCTGAATAACATGCAAGTGCAACAGCAGAAGCAGAGTCCCTTTTGTCTTGGCTCCCATCATGTTAGGTAAAAATAAAAAAGTGGGAACCTTCCAGAATGCTCAGTGATAATGAGGCATTTGAAAGAGTAAGTTATTCATGAATTTCTTCACTCTGAATTTCAGAGCACTAAGCAAGACTCATATTGGGTCCACACCTGCCACATGGGCTCCCTCCCATTTTCTGGGATGTCACATATTCCTTTTCTGGAGTTTGATGCTTTGATATCCCACATTTTAATTTGGAATTGGACTTCTCTTACAATATGATCTAGTAGGCACTGAGATTCTATGACTAGACCTCTTACCAATTTAAAGTTTTAGAATAGTTTGCAATTATTTCAGTCCCAAGGCCTTTAGTTATTTGCTTGAAGCTAGGAGTAAGAAGAGATCCAGAGAGAAGATTAGGTAGAAAAGATCTTTGGCTCCAGAATGTGATCAAGAGAATACTCTGGGAAGATGACAGAATAGGTCAGAAAATTCCAAGCTCTCTAAGTTTCCCCCACAAACAAAACAAAATTGTGCCTCAGGGAGAACTAGAGCAGTTAAAAACAAGTAAGAGCTGGCCAGAAGAGTGGTCCTCCTGGACAATGGGAGAAGATCCAAAGAAAGATACCAGCAAAGAGGTTTGGCTCAGTGTTCTGTGTAAACATCTTCAGAACGGCTCCACTGAAACTGCCTGAAGTGAGACCTAGGATTAGCTGGGTTGAGAAGCTAGCAATCCAGTCACAGGAATTTTCCCCTTCTAGAAAATCTGGTGTCTAAGTCAGGAGGATTTAGGGAACTCCTGTTGATAAGGGATGCCAGGCTTGTTTGTACTGCCAAGATGCAGCACTGGATGAGAAGGAACCAGCACACTCCTGCTTAATGCAGAAGCAGTGGGGCAGGAATGTTGCTGGTTGCAGGCACTTATAGGAGGTCAGAGTTCTCGGTTTGGGGTACCAGGCCAGAAGGAAAACTTGAAGGACCAGAGGCTTCATCCACTCTCCTCCCCACCATACCTCAGGAGACGAGGTGATTACAAACAATCTGCTTCAAAATGAGCAAAGAAAAAAGGACACAACTATATAAAAAGTTAATATGGGAATAGGGAAGACTTCAGAGGAAGATAAAACAAGAAGACTTTGTAAAGTCAACCAACTAGAAAAGGAGATCAGAATCTTATGGAAGAAAATGATTCCTTGAAAACCAGAATTGGGCAAGAGGAAGTCAGTGAAATTATAAGAGACCTAAAAATAATAAAATAAAATTTATATACATAAAAAGAACAAAAAAAATAGAAGAGAATGTAAAATATCTCATAAGAAAAACAACTGGTTTGGAGAACAGATCAAGAAGAGAAAATGTAAGAATAAATGGATTACCTGAAAGCTATGATCAAAAACATAATCTTGATATAATGCAAGAAATAAAGTTGTCCTAGGGTATTAGAACAAAAAAAGTAAAGTAGAAATAGAAAAACTCCAAACATCACCTAAAAGAGGTCTTACAAGGAAAATCTACAGGAACATCACAGCCAAATTTCAAACCCCTCAGATCAAAGTGAAAATAGAATGAACAACAAGAAAAAAAAATTCAAAATATGGCAGAACTACAATTAGAATCATATAAGACTCAGTCTCTGTTGAAGAGAAAAAGTACTAAGGTTACAGTAAAAAATATTAAGAATAATCCTGAATGAAAAAAAAAAAAGAAAGGGGGGAACATCTTCCATGAACTGCCAGACATTCAGGATTTTATCACAAAAAGACCTGAACTTAATAGAAAACTTGACATAGAAGATTCATAAGAAATATAAGGCATACATCAAAGATTAATATATCAAGGGACTCAATAAGGACAACTTTATTTTTTACATGTGAAATATAAATTGTATGTCTTAAGATTGTCATTAATAAGTGGTAAGGTAAAAAAAAAAAGAATGTGGTAGAGCCGAGTATGATCTGATTCTAAAAAGCAAAATTGTGTAGGGAAAAGTAAAAAGAGTAATTAAGATTACATAAATAAGGGTATAAAAGTCTTATATTTATTAAGAAATAAGAGTGAGAGGGAAAAGCATAAAGGGGGAAGGAGAGAAGAATATGTAGATTAATGGGAATGGGACAGGATGTATAGATTAAAGCAAGGCAAGAACTAATGCAGAGGAATCAGCAGGAACAGGAAAAAAAGAGATACACACACAAACGTAATAACAATGATCAGAAGTGGAATTTATTAGGGGAAAAAGTAGGAATAGTAATCACTGATCACAGAAAAAGTTAGATATAATTTAATCATGGCAGCAAGGTGGCGCAGTGGATAGAACACCAGTAACGAAGTCAAGAAGACCTGAGTTCAAATTTGACCTCAGACACTTAACACTTCCTAGCTGTGTGACCCTGGGCAGTGACTTAATCCCAATTGCCTCAGCAAAAAAATAAAAAAAATAATAATATACATATACATATATATATATATAGTTTAATCAAAATAGAAAAACAGATTAAGTATACTATAGGTCAACCACATTGTTATAAGTTAATATATAGGTCATCAACATTGTTAAAACTATTTAAAATAACAAGAGAATATGAGGTTGGAATTTTGCTGTGGTGTAGGAAATGATGATTTGGTGGATTTAGAAAAACATTCAAAGACTTAAGACTTATAAAGGATGTTATTCACCTTCAGAGAAACAGAAGACAAACAAGTGTAGTGTGGCCTTACATGGATAGATATGTGTATATAAATACATGTGTATGTGTCTGGCAAAGTGAGAAAAGGTGAAAAAAGAATAAAGTAAAAAGTGTACCTTTCTGTGATCTACCATAATGGCAAAAAGCTAGCAATCACAAAAAGACTCATTACAGATAATTTATGACATACCTTAAAGCTGGATTTTTGGAAATGATCAACATTACAATGTTAAGTACATTAAACCACTGGAAAGACCTGGTTTCCTAAGAGTTCTTGAAAGAACTCACAAAATGATTTGAAGAAATTGCTTATATTGTCTGTTCTCAGCTTACCTTAGCTTATTTATTGCCCCTTTGATTGTTGCTACAAAAGACCTATATATGTAGGGGCTCATTTGACAAGTAAAAGTGATATTTGTTTCTATGAAGATGGAATCACTGCAATTTTTTTTTCAATTTTCTGTTTAATTTTTCAGAAGCTTTTAATATTGTCATCTTTTTCTTGAAAATTGATAATAGGATCTAAATGTTCACTCACTATTAATATGAAAAACATGTTATACTCTAGCAACAAAATCTTAAACGTTTGAATAAGTGGGTGCCAACCTATTTCACAGAAGCAGAGCTGAGAGGGATCTCAGGGACCCACTGAATCTAATTCTGTCAGATTAAAGATGAGTGAACTGAAAAACCCAGTGATGTTAATTGTCTTGCCTAAGGATCATATAGGTAGAAAGAAAATTGTTTTTGTTTGTCAGGAAGAAGAGTAAAATGAAATCTTAGCACATATCAATCAGTTGTTTCAAAGGGTTCATTCTTGCGCACAAGAAGGAAATAAACAATGTGTGTAAGCACATCATGAATCTTGCAAAATTGAAGTTATCTTAAAGTCAATTTGTATTATTTATTTTTTAAAAGAACCCACCTATCAGTTTTAACCTGGAATGTACCTAGTCATTTAAAGGTTTTTCTTCCTTCTATATCAAGTAATGAGAACTATTTAAAGAAACCAGAAAAGAGGATGCTTGAGAAACTGTTCCCTCCAAAACAGTTACCTGACTTTCAAAAGGAAATAAAATTTCCCTGAGTAAAGTTACCTTCTACAAAGTCAGTCGCCAAAGGACTTTATACAAGCATTAAAAACATCTCCATTTTCTTAGTTTTATAAGACTCAAAAAGCACAGTACTCACCCAAACACCCAGCACTGTGTTCCCACTCGTTTGCACTGTGTGTCAGTGAGGTAAGCATAGTACTGTCTGAAAGAAAGAAATGAAGTCTGAAATTACTGGAAACTTCTTGAGGAGGGGATATTGCATAATTACATCTAATAAAGGAAAAAAATTAAGGAACCATGTATTTTCAAATTTCTCCCCTCTTACTATCTTTTCTATTAGCACACAGGGCACCACCATCCTTCCCAGTCACCCAGGCAAACAATTTAGATCTCATCTATGATTCCTCTCTCCCACATCTCTCATATCCAAACTGTTGCCAAGGTGTGTCTAATTTACTCTCTCAAAGGTGTCTCCTTCTTTCCTCTGACCTTCCCACCACCTTGGAGTATGTTAATTGGTTTGACAGACACAAGTCTGTCCCCATTCCAATCCATCTTTCACTTAAACACCAAGAGCATCTTCCTAAAGTTCAAGTCTGACTACGTCATCTCCCTATTCAATAGACTCCAATTGCTCTTTCATATCCAGAATCAAATCTATCTCAGTCATTCACTCTCTTGTAACCTGATCCCATTATATCCATTCTTCCCATACTTTAATTTCTAGAGTGAACTGTGAGATGGGCCTTATCTCCAAACTCCACAGATATTTTTACTAGTTGCCCCCATCTTTGGAATTCTCTCCTTCCTCACCTTTTATAGGAAGCTTTTACTCATTCTCCTTCATGAGATTGCCTTGTCTCTGTTGAGTATTTTCAATATCCCCTGCCTATAACTTGTTTGTGTAGTTATTTATTTTTCCCATCAGAATGGGAGCTCTGGGAGGACAGGATTAACTTTTCCCTTTCTTTTTATCCTCAGCACCTTGAGTCTGATACACAGCAGGTACTTAAAAGTGCTTATGGACTTGACTTACTGGGCCTATTTTTAAGCCCAGACTCTTTGTGGAACTCTAGCTAGGAAATGGGCATGGTGGATAATGCATTAATGCCAATACAGAATAAAAGACAAAATAAACACAGCTTTGGGCTCCAGCAATAAAAGCCGGATGGCAACTTCAGTTATCCAGTGAGATGATTTTTGAGGTTAGAGTTCAAGTATAGATGATTTCTCTCATGAATTTTTAGGACTGGCTTTGTGAACTGAAAATGGAAGCTCCCACAGTAGCTGGAAGGAGATTACAGAAGCATTTCATTGTCTACAGATGCCAAAGTTTCTGAATCATTACTCACCAAGGTTCAATCTTCAGTCATGAAAGAGGCCTAGAGAGCCTAACTTCACTTGGATTTAATTTATTCTCTCTAAAGTATTATTTAATGAAGTTTTTTTTATTAAAAGCTTTTTATTTACAAAACATGAGTGATTTTTCTACACTGACCTTTGAAAAAACTTTTTTTCCAAGCGTTTCCCCTCCTTCCCCCCACCCCTCACCCCTAGATGACAGGTAATCTAATACATGCTAAATATGATAAATTATATGACAAATCCAATATATGTATACATATCTATACAGTTATCTTACTGCACAAGAAACATCAGATCCAGAAAGAAAGAAAAAAAAAAAAAAAACAACCTAAGAAGGAAAACAAAATGCAGAGAAATATTCACAGAAAGCGTTAAAATGCTGTGTTGTGGTTCCCACTCAGTTCCCTCAGGCCTCTCTGGATGTATATGACTATCTTTATCGCTGAACAATAGGAACTGGTTTGAATCACATCACTGTTGAAGAGAACCATGTCCATCAGAATAGATCATTGTATAGTCTTGTTGCTGTGTATAATGTTCTCCTGGTTCTGCTGATTTCACTCAGCATCAGTTCATGCAAGTCTCTCCAAGCCTCTCTGAAATCATCCTGCTGGCCGTTTCTTACTGAACAATAATATTCCATGACATTCATATACAATAATTTATTCAGCCACTCTCCAATTGATGGGCATCCTTTCAATTTCCAGTTTCTAGACACTACAAAAAGGGCTGCCACAAACATTTTTGCACATGTGGGTCCCTTTCCCTCCTTTAAGATCTCTTTGGGATATAGGCCCAGTAGAAACACTGCTGGGTCAAAGGGTATGCACTGTTTGATAACTTTTTGAGCATAGTTCCAGATTGTTCTCCAGTCTAATCTTGTCTGCATTCATTTTGTTTGTACAAAAACTTTTAAACTTGATAGTCAAAATTATCTATTTTGTGATTAATGATGATCTCTAGTTCTTCTTTGGTCACAAATTCCTTCCCCCTTCACAAGTCTGAGAGATAAACCATCCTACATTGTTCTAATTTGTTTATAATATCATTCTTTATGTCTAGATCATGAATCCATTTCAAACTTATCTTGGTATATGGTCTTAGGTGGGGGTCAAAGCCTAGTTTCTTCCATACTAGTTTCCAATTATCCCAGCAGTTTTTGTCAAATAGTGAGTTTTTATCCCAAAAAGTGGGGTCTTCGGGTTTATCAAACACTAGATTACTATTGTCATTGAGTATTTTGTCCTGTGAACCTAACCTATTCCACTGATTCCCTACTCTATTTCTTAGCCAGTACCAAATGGTTTTGATGACCACTGCTTTATAATATAGTTTTAGATCTGGTGCAGCTAGGCCACCCTCATTTGCTTTTTTTTTTTTTTTTTTTTTTCAT
>JAJPUD010000533.1:217576-244960 GCA_023553655.1 Myrmecobius fasciatus | reverse complement strand
CCAGATGAATTTTGTTGTTATTTTCTCTAGATCAGTTAAATAACTTCTTGGGAGTTTGATTGGTATAGCACTAAACAAATAGATTAGTTTAGGTAGTATTGCCATCTTTATTATATTCGCTCGACCTATCCAAGAGCTTTTGATATTTTTCCAATTGTTTAGATCTGACTTTATTTGTGTGGAGACTGTTTTGTAGTTTTGCTCATATAGATCCTGACTTTCCCTTGGCAAATATATTCCCAAATATTTTATACTATCTAAAGTTATTTTAAATGGAATTTCTCTTTATATCTCTTGCTGTTGGATTTTGTTGGTGATGTATAAAAATGCTGATGATTTATGTCGATTTATTCTGCATCCTGCAACTTTGCTAAAGTTGTGGATTAATTCTAATTTTTTATTTGATTCTCTAGGGTTCTCTAAGTAGACCATCATATCATTTGCAAAGAGTGATAATTTGGTTTCCTCATGACCTACTCTAATTCCTTTAATCTCTTTTTCTTGTCTTATTGCCAAAGCTAGCATTTCTAATACAATATTGAATAGTAATGGTGATAGTGGGCAACCTTGTTTCATCCCTGATCTTATTGGGAATGGTTCCAGTTTATCACCATTACATATAATGCTAGCTGATGGTTTTAAATAGATGCTACTGACTATTTGAAGGAAAAGTCCATTAATTCCTATACTCTCTAGTGTTTTTAATAGGAATGGATGTTGGATTTTATCAAATGCTTTTTCTGCATCTATTGAGATTATCATATGTTTTTTGTTAATTTGGTTGTTGATATAGTCAATTATGCTAATAGTTTTCCTAATATTGAACCATCCCTGCATTCCTGGTATAAATCCTACTTGGTCATGGTATATTATTCTGGGGATGATTTTCTGTAATCTCTTTGCTAATATTTTATTCAAGATTTTTGCATCAATATTCATTAGGGAGATTGGTCTATAATTTTCTTTCTCTGTTTTTGTTTTACCTGGTTTAGGTATCAGTACCATGTCTGTGTCATAAATGGAATTTGGTAGGAGTCCTTCATTCCCTATTTTTTCAAATAGTTTACATAATAATGGAGTTAATTGTTCTTTAAATGTTTGGTAGAATTCACATGTAAATCCATCTGACCCTGGGGATTTTTTCTTAGGGAGCTGATTAATGACTTGTTCTATTTCTTTTTCTAAAATGGGACTATTTAAGTAATTTATTTCCTCTTCTGTTAATCTGGGCAATCTATATTTTTATAGATATTCCTCCATTTCCCTTAGGTTATCAAATTTATTGGCATAAAGTTGGGCAAAGTAACTCCTGATTATTGCTCTAATTTCCTCTTCATTGGTGGAAAGTTCTCCCTTTTCATTTTTGAGACTAACAATTTGATTTTCCTCTTTCCTTTTTCTAATCAAATTAATTAGAGGTTTATCTATTTTGTTGGGTTTTTTTTCATAAAACCAATTTTTAGGTTTTTTTTGTTTGTTTTTTGCTTTTTGCTGAGGCAATTGGGGTTAAGTGACTTGCCCAGGGTCACACAGCTAGGAAGTGTCTGAGACCAAATTTGAACTCAGGTCCTCCTGACTTCAGGGCTGGTGCTCTAACCACTGCGCCACCTAGCTGCCCCCAACTTTTAGTTTTATTTATTAATTCAATAGTTTTTTTTACTTTCAATTTTATTAATCTCTCCTTTTATTTTTAGGATTTCAAGTTTGGTATTTGATTGGGGGGTTTTAATTTGTTCTTTCTCTAGCTTTTTTAGTTGCAAGCCCAATTCACTGATTTTATCTTTCTCTATTTTATGCAAATAACATCTAGAGATATAAAATTTCCCCTTGTTATCGATTTGGCTGTATCCCACAAATCTTGGTATGTCTCATTATTGTCATTCTCTTGGATGAAATTAGTAATTGTGTCTGTAATTTGCTGTTTCACCCATTCATTCGTTAGGATGAAATTATTTAGTTTCCAATTGCTTTTTGGTCTATTTTCTGCTGGCCTTATATTGCATGTGATTTTTATTCTGTCATGATCTCAAAAAAATACATTTACTATTTCTGCCTGCCTGCATTTGATTTTGAGGTTTTTGTGTCCTAACACATGGTCAATTTTTGTATAAGTTTCATGAATTGCTGAGAAAAAAGTAAACTCCTTTCTGTCTCCATTTAATTTCCTCCAAAGATCTATCATACCTAACTTTTCTAACATTTTGTTCACCTCCTTAACTGCTTTCTTATTTATTTTGTGGTTTGATTTATCAAGTTCTGAGAGAGGGAGGTTGAGATCCCCCACTATTATAGTTTTGCTGTCTATTCTTGCATGTCTCTGAACTTTTCCTCTAGGAATTTCCATGCTATACTACTTGGTGCATATATGTTTAGTACTGATATTGCTTCATTGTCTATGGTACCCTTTAGTAAGATATAGTTTCCTTCTTTGTCTCTTCTAATTTGATCTATCTTTGCTTTTACTTGATCTGAGATTGGGATTGCTACCCCTGCTTTTTTTTTTTGTTTGTTTGTTCCTCTGAAGCATAATAGATTCTGCTCCAGACTTTTACCTTCACCCTATATGTGTCTCTATGATTTAGATGTGTTTCTTGTATACAACATATTGTTGGATTCTGGTTTTTAATCCAGTCTGCTATCTGCTTCGGCTTTATGGGAGAGTTCATTCCATTCACATTCACAGTTAAAATACTAATTCTGTATTTCCTGCCATCTTATTTACCCTAGCTTATGCTTTTCTCTTTCCTATCCCCTTTCCCTCCTCCCTAGTATTTTGCTTTTGATAATCACTTCCCTCAATCCTTCCCCTTTAGAGCCCCATCCCCCTTTCTACACCTTTCCCTTAATTCTTCTGTTTTTCCTTCTATTAATCTATTTCCCTTCTTTTCCCCCTTTCCCTCCTGTTTCCTTATAAGATAGGACAAGTTTCTTTTTGATACCTAATATGTCTATTATTCCCTCAGAGCCAAATCTGATGAGATGGAAATTAATACAATTCTCATTCCCCTCCCTTTTTTCCCCTCAATCTTTATAGGTTTTCTTTGCCTCTATATGTGATATAATTTCTCTTATTTTACCTCCTTTTCCTCTTCTTCCAGTGTTATCTCTTTTCTACATCTAATTTCTTTTTCAGATTATCATAATGATAAATCATAAAATCACAATAATCATATCATAATAATCATAAAATCAACCCTCAATCTATAAGTACCCATAACATAAATATAGTTCTCAAGAGTTTTTTTGTTTTTTTTTTCTTGTTACCTTTTTATGTTTCTCTTGTGTTCTGTGTTTGTAGATCAAATTTCTTGTTCAGTTCTGGTCTTTTCATTAGAAGTAGGTGAAATTCTCCTATATCATTGAATGACCATCTTCTTCCCTGGAAGATAATGCTCATTCTAGCTGGATAACTTATTCTTGGCTGTAATCCAAGTTCCTTTGCCCTTCGGAATATCTGATTCCAGGCCCTTTGATCCTTCAAAGTAGAAGCTGCTAGGTCCTGTGTGATCCTAATTATGGCTCCTTGATATTTAAATTGTTTCTGTCTGGCTTCTTGTAATATCTTTTCCTTGGTATGATAATTCTGGAATTTAGCCACGATATTCCTGGGGGATTTAATTTTTGGGTTTCTTTCAGGAGGTGATCGGTGGATTGTTTCAATAAGTATTTTGCCTTCTGGGTCTAAAAAATCAAGGCAGTTTTCTTTTATGATTTCTTGAAAGATACTGTCTAGGTTCTTTTTTTCATCATGGCTTTCAGGAAGCCCTATAATCCTTAGCTTGTCTCTCCTAGATCTGTTTTCCAGGTCAGTTGTTTTTCCTAGGAGATATTTCATGTTTTTTTTCTATCTTTTCATTTTTTTGTTTTTGTTTGATTCTTGAGGTCTTGATGAGTCATTCACTTCCATTTGTTCGATTATAATTTTTAATGTCTTATTTTCTTCAGTTACTGCTTTTAGCTCCTTTTGTAATTGGCCAATTTGTTCTTTGTAGTCTTTTTCAATTTTTTTCCATTTTATTTTGCAGTGATCTCATTTAGTTTCCTCATGTTTCTTCTAAGTCTCTTTTAAGATTCTTTATGCAATCTTCAAAGAAAGCCTTGTGGCATGGATCCAATTTATGTCTCTTTTTGGGGCTTTTTCTGGAGTTGCTTTACCTTTAAGGACCTCAGGATTTGAGATCTGTTCTTCCCTCTCTCCATAAAAGCTGTCTATAGTGAGAGCTCTTTTCGGTTTTTTATTCATTTTTTCTTTTTTTAAAGGTGTGAGATCTGTTCAAGGCAAAGGAGGGACAGCTGCTTTAATTTGCCCTGGGGCAGTTCTGCTGATTGAGTTATTTCAGGGGCTGATCAGTTCTGCTGAATGATTGATTGCTTTAGGGTGCTGTGTAATGGCTGCTAGGTCTGGCACTCATCAGGGGTTCAGTGGTTCACAATCTACCCCCCACAGAAGACAGATTTACCAAACCACCTGCTTACAATCAGAACAGATTGGCCCAAGAGACCCACAGAAGACTCCCAGGTGTGTGAAAAGCACAGCGCTCTGACTCCTGTTCCAGCTCCCTGCCCTCCCTGTGTTGCAGTGTGGGTTCAGCAGACCACCTCCCTGCCCAATTAAAACAGACCTGTTTTGAAGTTCTTCCAGAGTATCTTCTTCTAGAAATGTGTTCTCCAGATATTGTGGATTTTTTTTTTACTGCAAAATCAGTCTAGAGGCTTCATATGTTGTTGGTTTGAGGGAAGGTTAGAAGAGGTTATAGAGACTCTTGTTTGATCTCTGCCATCTTGGCTCCACCCCCAGAAGTCTCCAAGAGCAGATCTGAACAGTCTTCATTAAGCTACAAATTCTCATTATCTGATTATATGTGTTAGTCTTTATTACATTTCTAATTGTACCTCATACTATATTAAAAATGCTCAAAGATCTCAAAAAACTATTGCTCATGAAAACATAATAAAATTAGAAGACAATCAGAGCTTACTAGGTTGATTTTGGGACCTACAACTTTATTTTCTTTTAAATACTGGCCTACGTGTACTAATTTGCATGACTAAGCTAATTAAGGTACAGTTATAATAATCTCAATAAAATCTCAAAGTCTGAACCAATCACCAAATTGCCTTAGCTAAAAGAATAAAATGCACAGGAAGAGGCTGATTTTGAAATAACAGAATAGCATTTAATCTGATGAGGCACACATTTTGATGAGACCTTTTAAAAAAACCTGAATTCATATGGTTTTAGTTTTTTGTTTTGTTCTATATGGAAATTCTTGACAATTTAACTGATATGAACATTAAGTCTGGGATTTCAATGGATTTAACAGCATACACCAATTAAAAAAAAAAGTAAAATAAAAAAATACTAAAAGAACCTTGAGGAAATATGGCGAACTAAAATCAAATAAAAATTTAAAAGCTAAAAAATTACAAATCATTCACAACAATGCTGATGGAAAAAATTATCAAACTCTATAAAAAGATAATTTGTAAAAGACACGCAAACTGAAAAACACTCTTTCTAGCCATCAAAAATATGCAAATAAACAACCTTGAGTCACTTTACCAAATTGGCAAAAAATAAACAAAAATGAAAAAAATACAAAGCTGGCAAGAATGTGAGGGAACATGTTTTTTTATTCAATGCAAAAACTGGTGGACTCATTTTGGAAAGCAATATAAAATTACAGAACAAAAGTTATAAATAGTTAGACCACTGAAATCCAATATGCCCATTGTTGGTAATATGCCTAAAGAGTATCATAGAATTAACTGTATGGAAATGTTTAATGAGGCTGCATTCCAGATGTTCTCTATTATGTCACAGAAACGTTCTCATTCTGAAAGCTCATTCCAGACAAAGAATTCACATTTTATTATTTATATATTCTGTCCTGTGACCTTTCCTTCTGATTGGATGGCTCTTCCAAGAACCTCCATTTAAGGAATGCTCCCAGGGCAATCATGTCTTATTTCTTTCTAAGATGCACATGGGAATTTTTGTATCATGTGCCTGCAGAAGACCTTCAGTTGTGTTTCTACTGCTAATTCTCATTTTGTCTTCCTTTTATATGATATCTTTTCCCATCACAGCCCAAGGCCCTTGAAAGGCAGGACTGTCTTTTTAATTGTACTTGCATTCCTAGAATTTAACATAGTGCCTAGAATATATTAAATGATTAATATTTTGACAAAACAAATTGGAATATGGAACCATCATAATATAATTAAAAAGTATAATAAAGACCATAAAATGGAGTTGAAATATATGATGTGGTCATTGTGCTGATTTATTTTGCTTGACTATGCATATTTGTTGCAAGAGATGGCTTCTCTTTGAATGGTAAAGTAGAAGTTATAGGGTAGTGGTAGATAATGCCTAAAAAAAGGCATCAACAGGCTATTTAATGAAAAGAAAAAAGGGTAGACGTAGGGACAAATAGTATAATTCTACTCTTTTTCTTTAAAAAAAGTACTGAACAAAACAATCCCATCAGTTTTTACACAATCCTTTTTAATAAGATTTTTAAAATATTGAAATGTTTTTGTTTTTTGATTATTGTAAAGTTTACCATTAAAAACATGGAAATTTTCTGAAGGAAGAGTGATGAAAGCAGAATTAGAAAAGGGACATATGCATTGACTTCAATTTTATAAACCAGGACTATTATACCTATGATTTATGAGGATGTTATGAAAAATACTTGAGACTAAGAAGGAACTTGAAATGAAAGATGTTTCAGTGTCCAGAGCTGAGCTATCACAGTTCTAATTATTGGCCCCCACCACTGGCCCCACCCACAGGGCTAAATGTTGAAGAGGAAAAACATTTCTTTAAATTCTTCATGATCCTTTTGAATGGTATTTAAGGTGAAAACTCATTATTCTCTTTTTTTCTGAATAAAAAAAAGATATATAAAAGGAATGCAAAGTTACCTAACAGTAGGTGCAGTGATCCCACCAATGAAGAGAATTCTACACCAACTTAATGGATGGCTTGCATGAAACACAAAGATATGCTTCAAGAAGAAGGTGTTCAATTCTGTCAGCTGAAAAGGAAGAAGGAATTAGTTCAATTTGACAACGAGCTACATTCACATTAATCTCTTCTAATATTGCTCTTGGACATTTTCAATAATGTATTTGAAGTAATTCTCCAAATAGAAATGCTGTACCTAAAAAAATCTGGGATCTTTATACTGTTTTCAGAATATACACACATGTGCATATGCATACACACTACACATACAATGTGTATACATGTGTATTCACAAGGTAAAAACACACATAAGACGTGTGTGTACACGCACACACACACAGAGCAGGAAGATCCAATACAGTGCCCAAATACTCAAAATACAGTTTTCCAGTAATACTTCTGGGGATGAAAGTTTGTCTTTCTGTGTTGTCTCCAACTCTAGTAACTATTCTCAAGACACAGTGAAATTGGGAACCAATATAAGGCTTATCTCTGGAAAACAGGGATGTCTGATAAGGATAGCATGCTAATTAGACCATGCTAAGAATTGAAAATTTGGAACACCTAAATCCTATTTTGTGCTCAAAAAACCAAAAACCTTTGGGGATATGGTTTTAAGTCACATTATCACAGTAACATTCAAAAAATTACAGCATATTATTTATTATAATTATCTGAATAAGTTCAATAATGCATACTACTGAACTTCTTCCTACTCTTGAAGAATAGCATACAAAGAGATTCCGGCTATCTTCATGCTCAAGAGTTTTAGCTTTCCCATAGGGAAAACAGATTTTCTCAGATGTCATAAAATTTACTGCTGAGATATGAGTTTCAAAATCAAATACCCAATCAAGTTGGCACTTTGGAAAATTCTACCCATCTGATTCTTTGGTTTCTATAATTAGTCTAAATAAAAAAGTAATCTAATGCCTAACCCACTCAATTATGGGTACTAGAAGACTTATTTCTTTCACAGGTAATTGTAATTTATTTCTAGTTTGTTAATTTAAAAACGTGTATATAAGTCCTCATATAAAGTAAGCTCTTAGTTTGTGGTTTCATTTAATTGCACTTATTTTCTGGATGTCAGAGATAACATTCTATTTTCTTTTTTTTTTTTTTTTGCTTTTTGCTGAGGCAATTGAGGTTAAGTGACTTGCCCACGGTCACACAGCTAGGGAATGTTAAGTGTCTGAGACAAAATTTGAACTCAGGTCTTCCTGACTTCAGGGCTGGTGCTCTATCCACTGAGCCACCTAGCTGCCCCATAACATTCTATTTTCCAGGTAAATCTAGCAGACAGCAATTTTAATTTTGACAAACTTAAATTTCACAAAGGTTTTTCATGACTGATTCCCACCCGGCAGTTCCCTCCACTCTCCTCCCCCCACCCCACTGTTTTTCCTTTTTTTTTTTTTTACCTGCCAGATGATCATGAAAAGGTATATTCCAGCCACTCTCTGAAATGAAGACTTGGGATCAAACCATCGAACATAAGTCCAACTAGCTGGAGTGAACTGCAACACAGCCCTTTTGATTTTCCCTGTAGTGGTATGAATGTCCCTGTAAGAAGAGAATGGTCACAATACTGTAGCAAAGATTCCAAAAAGGTAGGAGAGGGAATAGGAGAGGGAATAGAAGGAATTCACATGGGCTATTTCATAACAAAGGTTTAAGATAAGTGATATTTTTACCTAGGGTTTTTTTCTGATAGCAAGAGTGCTTATTTACAATGAAAATACATATAAAAAAGATGAATTCCAGTGAAAATGAGATCAGTGTAAAGATGCCCCATAATAGGTGGTGGTATTACAGAGCCAGATCAAAAAAACAAAATAAAACAAAAAACAAACCTCATTTATTAGTAGCTTTCAAAAAAAACCTGAGTTATTAAAGACAGTTCTTGAGCTTTCTTACTCATAGATGCCAAGAAATTCATTAATCTCAGATACCGTTTTGCTTCTCAAGCAGACACATACAGGGGAAAAAAAATGGAGAAAATTCTCTAGGTCCAAGAGAAGCTGAATTCCTCATTCTTTGACCTTGCTTCTTCCTCCCTTTGACCTGAACTGCCTAAGTGACTGCAAGAGTTGGTGAGACAAGTTACCACAATTCCAAGGTGGGGAGCCACAAACTTTTCCCTTTCCCAACCCAATATTCACTGTCCAACATCCACCAGGAGCAAAACGTCCATGTCAGCTAGATGCTAATTTCCATATCCAACCATCCATGGGAGCTATTACAGAGCCATATCCTGCTCTAGGTTGTATAACCACTATCATGTTGATGGCAGGCTGTCTGCCCTGCCACCACTTCTCAGGTGGTTGGGGTCTTGCCACCAGCATTGCTTTCCTTGGTGAAACCTAACTTCCATCTGGCCTTTGCCCACTTTGTGATGGATCAAACAAGAACAGAAGTCCTTATTCATGCAGTCTCTCACCAAAACTAGAATGTGAGCTCACTGAGAAAAGGGGATATTTTGATTTTTTAACAATCTCTATCACTAGAGTTTACTAGTATTTGGCACATATAAATGCTTGATCAATGATTTTTCATCTGACAGTCTTATTAATAGGACAGTCCTAATGAGATCTAGTTAAAAATCCTGTTGCACAGTCCATTGATTTGCCTTCTAATTCAATTCCTTTGCAAATGTTTGTCCCTAGATACATAGAGACCAGGTACAAAGTAGATAGATTCATAAAAGAAAAAAAACTACCACCTCGGCACATGCAGGGCTGTTGACTTGGATACCAGTGAAACACAGGATTGAGAAGAGGAAAAGATTTTATAGATTATGTCCATGAATGCCCTTATTTCACCTGAGGAAAGTGAAGCATAAGCATAAAGGAATAAAGTGATGTGTCTGAGGGACACACAATAGGGTAGTGAGACACAAGGTTGGGATTCAAGCCTAGGCCTTCAAAAGCCCAATCCAGCTCACTTCTCACAGCCCCAGGTTGCCAGCACTCTTCCTCTGCAGGTCTGAGGAGGGCTTTCTCTGCATCAGATTTCCCCTAGAAAGTGAGTAAAGTTATCTGAGCACAGGACAAGGAATGAAGAATCTCGAGGGCAAGACCATGTAGTGGAGAACAGATTATGAGGCAAGGCAAGTTTGTGATATTCTAAGATATATTATTTTATTTTACAAAAAATAGTACCAATATTGTAAGAATTCATGTGTGGGTTCTTTTTGAAACTGGTTGTTTTCTAAGTGCAAAATAATTACTTTGACACTTGCCTTTTCCTTATATGCATTAAGCATAGAAAACCTTTTTTTATATGCTCCAGATCAAAATATAGGTTTATTTGTAAGAAAATACAGTTAATTCTATTTTAGGGATTGAGGAGGAGCTGATAAATTTAGTTCTAGCTTCTTCCTTCCTATCTTTCATCTTCTAGCCATTCAACCATAAGCTAATAAATAAGTATTTGTATATTTTAATAAAGCAAAAATCTAAGAGGGTGTGAATAAAATTCAGAACAAGAATTGGTTAGTAGCTGTAGTAATTTCTAATAACTTTGAGAAGGGATTCCCTAAGCTTTAGATTAATATTTTTACTTTAATTTTCTTTTATTATAGAAAAATGAGAATTATCTTCATGGGGCCAGTTCCTTCCTACTTATTAACAAGAGACTAGGTTATACCAATAAAAGCCCAATACACCATTAAAAGTTATGACTGAGTTGTAAAAAAAAGACTTACTTGAAGCTGGCCCAGTGATAAGTCCTCATCTCTAAAAATCGGCAAACTACCATTCCCAACCAGATGCCACCTCCATTGCACAACAAGATGTCCAAAATGACTTGATCCCACCAGCACTCAGCAAAATTAGGCAGAAGATGCATGAAGAAAAGCTATAGAATATAGGAAAAATGATGGGTGGGGAAAAAAAAGGGTAAAATACAGAAAGACCTTTTTCTTCTACACAGAGCTGTATTTAAGGAAAAAGACAAAAGAAATTTCAACATTTATTTTCTCTCTTCTTGAGTATACAAAAAAGTCTACTCTTTTCTTGTTCCAAAGTGCTTTGGTATACAGTAAATGTCCAAAAAAATATATTTGTTGAACTGAACTCCAGAAATATCTGATGGTTTATAAAAATGTTAGTAAGAAATGATAATTTCTATTTGAATTCAATAATGGCTCCTCTTGAGAATATACTGTCAGCTTTGCTGTAGATGACTGGATATGAGTATACAGGGATAAGAAAATTTTTAGAACATAAGGGCCATGATATAATCCTATAATTTAGCAACTCAACAACTGGAGTTAATATTTATAGGTATAGGCCAGAGCAATATTGCAGCTTTAGCCAAAGTCATGAAGTAAGGAATGAAGTCACTGCAGATAAAACTGAGAAATGAAATCAAAAGAAAATGGTTTTTCCTACTCTCTGAAAAAAATAAGTAGCAAAAATTTTTAAATACAGGTAAACCCTGTTGTATGAGGCTTCCAAAAAAGATGGGAAATTATAAACCAGATTGAATATGGCTCTGAATCAGCTAATGCTATTTCTTCATCAGACTTAGAATACTCAACTAGGGGAAAAGGTTCCGATGTTGGAATATCTGTATCTGCTGTACCTAATCTCATTATGTGTTGCAAGTATCCTGCCATTCAAGAGACTCATTCTCTTAAATTCGACTGCATAATTCTAGTGAGACAGATCCCAAATGCATTTAATGCAAGTGGGTCCATACAAAGTAGGTTCTATCATTCCTGCAGTTCAGGGAATACCATCAAAGTGAGATACCATTCCAAAAATATAACCTTTAACCAAATGCCAATAAAAGTTCTGGCTGTCAAGGAAGAAAGAATAAAAGTGGAAGGCAGGAATGGGGGTAGCAGAAGGGAGAAGGGATCCTTGCTTTGTGGAATAATAGGATACTAACTGAAGATAAAACAAAGTAGTGGAATATGTATGGTACCCCAAATGGATGTATCATTACCTATGATGACACACAGATTTGGGATATGAAGAGTTATTTGTAGAAGGAATTTTCCTTGTGATATGGTATTTAGATTAGGGTCTCCTTCCCTTGACTAAAGTAAATTAAGAATTAAGGCACTTATTTGTTAATGAAAAACATTCCAAGAAACAAGTTTGGCCATGAGAAAGTGAATCTTTAAAATTAGACATTAAATAGGAAACCTTAAAAAATTTCACAGTACAAATAGCTTTTTTTGATATCAGCACATATTTCTTGTAATTTTATATACTACTTAAAAAATTCAACCTTATGAAACAGATGATGCAGTTTTAACCCCCTACACCCTCTCATAGGTAAGAAAAATGAAGCCCAATTAAATAATTGAATTTTTCTATAAAAATCTCTTTAAGGAATGTTGGAATTAGTACTGTGCTAGAAAGTCAATGTTCAATTTCTACCTGTGACATATGTTTAATTGTGTAACCGTTATAATTATATATAATAATTATGGTCATATAACCTCTCAGCCAAAGTTTCCTCATAAAATGTAGATAATGTCTATAGTACCTAACTTACAGGGTTATTAGAAGGATTAACTGAGACAATGGATATAAACTTTAGAATGTTATATCAATATCAATTATTTTTATAAAGAAATTTAAAGGCTATTTGTAGAGAATTTATATATAGCCTGCAAAATACCCTAATTGTCATTTTTATTTCTAAATAATAATATAAATGACTCTGGTTGAAGATAAGTGTTTCCAAACTGGTTTTCCCATATTTACATATTTTTATCACTTTTAGTATTTTTAAAACTTCATTTCATTTTCTAGTTCAAAATGACTCATTGGGGGCAGCAGCAGTGACCAAACCCTAGGCCTAAACTGCAATATGAAAGATGGTGTATAAGGCTGAATGAACTCTCTGACCATGAGTTGTGAGATATTGATAAAAGTCATCAAATTAAGTAGTAAAATACACTTTTCAGGAGACTTTAAAATAGAAGATGCAAAATATCTGGAATGACAAATACAAATTTGTGTCAAACCAAATGAATGGACTAACTATAGTCTTCCATGGGTCTATTGGATTGTATCCAGTTCACGAATTATCTGCTTTCTAGATGCTTATTTTATGGTACTTACATGCCTACTTACCTCAGTTAGCTCCCAGGTAATACTGATTGTCCAGCACAGTCCATAACTCCGAATCAATAAGGCCTTCATAGCCCAGCCCCAGAAATGTCCAAAAGCAAATATGTCAAAATGGCTGAGAATCCTTTCCCAGGTGATGACGTGACAGTTGACAGCATACTCCTAATTCAAAGTTGGAAAAGTGAACAATTGAAAACACTGATATACACAAATTTTAAAGAACTTATAAAACTTGGACTGCAAGAACATATTTAGTAAGTATAAAACTGATCAAGTATGGAATAATACTCAAAAAATCTCTTGATCAGTTTTTATATTAACTAAACAAGTTCTAAAAAATTCATAGGGAAAAAACTAACATGTTTATAAGTTTAAGTTGTTTTTATTTCTACTCTCTGCTGAAACAACTGGATTATAATAGGAAAAAAAACCATCAATAGAATTTGGCTCCATTCATAGTATCAATTGTGTTCATTACAAAATTTTTAACAGTTTTATTTTTTTTTTTTAAGGATCTTTAAATTGTGGTATCTATATGATATGTTTTGCAGGTACAGAGCAGTTAACATGTTCTTGATGGTTTATAACAGCCCTGTCAAATATGTAATGTAGAAAAATAACAATGGCATCATCTAACTTGCTCAGGATCATCCAGCTAACAAAAGAATTTCAGTTTCCTAAATTTTAACTTCAGTGGTCTTTCTATTTATCTGCATTGCATTAAACTTTCCCACCCTTTCTCCTGAGGATCAAACTGATGAGGAAAACGTTTCAGTAGAGTTGTTGCAATAATATATGTACAAATTACTTTGTACCTAAATTCCCTTTTCTTTTGGTCAGATATAAACTGGAATGCCAACATTCTGAAGAAAGACAGGTGTCAACTGAATACTTTTCTATTTTTCTTCAATTATTCCAAGAAAAAAAAGATTTATTTATTTCAGATAAAAAAAACGAATTCCTAAATTCCCTTTTCTTTTGGTCAAACTGGAATGCCAACATTCTGAAGGAAGACAGGTGTCAACTGAATACTTTTCTATTTTTCTTCAATTATTCCAAGAAAAAAAAGTTTATTTCAGATAAAAAAACTAATTTTGGGCTTATAAACAAAAGTGAACTTATGGTCTTCAAATGGTCATTAGGAAAAGGCTCACAGTTTAGAATGGAACTCTAGAATATATATATATATATAAATAACTTGGTCCTAAATAATATATAGGAAAGCTAAGTTTCAATGGTATAAGAGCAAGGAATCAGGAGGTTCCAAAGTAAAAGTAGTGGGACCAGCTTGGCATCTGGGAAATTGGCCAAAAAGTAGAAGTTAGAAGCTTAAGAGAAGGTAAGCACAAGGAAGGAAGCATCAAGGAACTATGATTCCAAGCATTTAGACCTGCCCCTAAGGAGCATAAAGAGTATTGTTACAGGCAGCTACAGTCAGAAGGGGCTTGGACATTATGGTCTTTTGCAGCTTTTAATCAATGATCCTATATGTTTGAGTAACTTAAAAGAAGGGAAAGGAAGGAGTTATGAAAGAAACGATGCAAGATGCTCGAGTTCTACTCCTGTTTTCACCACTTGTGTGTTGTAGAGAAGTCACTAGTGAAGAGTTAACCTAGGAGTCTACAGAAATTGTAAATCTAGGCTCTGACAAGTACTAGTTGTTAGTGTGACAACAGGCCAATCATTTATTTTTTAGATTGTTTCTTAACTAACAAATACGGATATAACCTATAGTATTTACCCTCAAAAAACTCTTATTAGTACCAGATAATTTATGTAAAGCACTTTATAATTTTCTTCATTATCAGTTTGAAAATGGGGGAGAAGAAAAAAAAGGAAACAGGTATTTATCAAGCATTTATTTGTGCCAGGAACTGTGTTAAATACTTTACAAACATTACATCATTTGATCCTAACAACCTGAGAGAAAGACAGCAGGAATAACCAGATAATTTTTTGAGTTTGCTTCCAGCTTAGGATCTTAAATTCAATAAACAGGTAAAAGTCTTCAAAAAAAAATTAATTTCTTTATGACATTATGATGATCTGATAAGCATAGAGAAGAATTGACCATAATTATCCTCTAGACTAATCCATGATTGACAAAAATGCATCAGAAATTTATACTGGCAAGGAATTAATAGGAGTCAAAGAATCTGGATTCTTAGGTAGCACATTATCCAGAAAGTGAATACATAATTGGAAACCACATCTAGAAGATCAGTTTCTTTTCCTCCATGGCACACTGGTGTTACTGATTTGTAAGAAAACGTCTAGAAAAACAGTGCTATGTTCAAACCCATGACACTGCTAGATGAATATTTAACTTCTAAAGAAATTTCAGGCTTCTGGGGATAGAGCCAAGATGGCAGAGATCAGACATGACTCTTTGTAACCTCCCTCTAATCTTCCCCTAAACCAACAGCAGATGAAATCTGTGAACTGGTTTTGAAGTCAAAGAATCCACAAATATCTGGAGTACAACACATTACTAGGAAAAAATACCCTGGAAGAACTTCAAAACATGTCTGTTTCAACTGGGTAGAGGGGTGGTCTGCCGAACCCAGAAGCAGCACAGGGAGATCGGGGCAAGGAGCTGGAGCAGGATTCAGAGCCTTGTGGCTTCCACACACCTGGGGGGGTCTTCTGTGGGCCTCTTGGGCAGATCTGTCCTGATTGTAAGCAGGTGGTTTGGCAGATCTGCCTTTTGTGGGGGGTACATTATCCTTACCATTAGGTGAAAATGATCTTTCCTTCCACTAATTCCTCATAGCATTATTCCTGGACCTGTCCATTATACTTAATTTTCCCTCTTTTATGTGCTAGTTACATTAGTGTACCTTTCCTACATGTTATATTCCAAGGTACTTTAAATCAGGGTTGGTATCATATTTGCCTATGTACTTCTAACACCCAGCACAGTGTTTTGCACAGATGCACTTATTTGTCTGTGGAATTGAAATAAAGCAATTACCATGATATCAGCTTCTCGTGTAGCATAACGAAGGTTTGGATCTAGCCAGTACATTACAGCTTTTACTTGCTCAAAATTCAGGAAGAGAAGAAATACCAGAAACAGGAAATAGAGCACACTGAGACCTGAAGAAGACAAAGACATAAGATGCTCTGTATAGACACATATTTGTTCTATAAATAAAAATAAAAAATAAAAAAAAATAGGCCAAAACATATACATACATACATACATTTACACACTGCTTTCTAATGTACTGTTTAAAACCTAAGGATTTTATTTTAAAATTAATGTTTATGATGGTTCCTTAAAATTCTGACTATTTTTTTTAACCAAAATGCTTTTATTCATGATATATGTCACTGTTACAACATTACATATCTGTTTTTAACAAAGAAGATTTTTGAAATGTTACTTTAACAGTGACGACATTTCCCCTTGCACTCCTCCCTCTCTCTTCTTTGATTGACTGATTATTCTTTTTTTAAATTTATTTATTTTTTTTAAATTTTATTTGCATAACATATGTGTGGGTAATTCTTCAACAATAACCCGTACATAGCTTTCTGTTACAAATTTTTCCCCCCAACTCCCCACCCCTCCCCTAGATGGCAGGATATCCACTACATGTTAATGATGTTAAAATATTGGCAAATCGAATATATGTATACATATTTCCAAACTTATCATTGTTGTGCAAGAAAAATCTTATCTACACAAAAGATATATCAGATAAAGGAAGCACAATGTAAAGCAAACATCAATCAAGGAGTATGAGAATGTTATGTTGTGGTCCACATCCCGCATCCCTCCCTCTGGGTGTATATGGCCCTCCTCAGTGAACAACTGGAGGTAGTTTGAAACATTTCACTGTTGAAGAGAGCCATGTCCATCAGAATTGATCATCATATAGTACCGTTGTTGCCGTGTACAATGATCCCCCGGCTCTGCTCACCTCACCCAGCACCAGCCCACGCAAGCCTCTCCAAGCCTCTCCGAAATCACCCCGCTGGTCATCTCCCACAGAACAACAATATTCCACAACATTCATATACCATAATCTATTCAGCCATTCTCCAATCGAAGGGCATCCACCCAACCTCCAGCCTCCAGCCACCACAAAAAGGGCTGCCACAAACACTCCCGCACACATGGGGCCCCCTCCTTCCTTTATGATTTCTTTGGGATATAAGCCCAATAGAAATGCTGCTGGGTCAAAGGGCATGCACAGCCTGACAACTTTCTGAGCACAGCTCCAAATTGTTCTCCAGAAAGGATGTATCCATTCACAGCTCCACCAACAACGCATCAGTGTCCCAGCCCCCCCACATCCCCTCCAACACTCATCATTAACTTTTCCTGTCATTTTAGCCAATCCGACAGGTGTGAAGTGGTACCTCAGGGCCGTTCTGATTTGCATTTCTCTGATCAATAGTGACCTGGAGCACCCCTTCATATGACTATAAATAGTTTTAATTCCATCCTCTGAAAATTGTCTGTTCATATCCCTCGACCACTTATTGACTGGAGAATGGCTTGAATTTTTATAAATATGAGACAATTCTCTATATATTCCAGAGATGAGACCTTTACCAGAACCCCCAAATGCAAAGATGACCTCCCAATCTATTGCTTCCCTCCTAATCCTGTCCGCACTGATTTTGTTTGTACAAAAACTTTTCAACTCAATATTGACTGATTATTCTTTAGGAATATATATTAAAACTGCTTAACTGCAATATCTCATAAGCTAAGGAATTCTGCAAGATTTTTCAATATGTTGAAAATCTACATTAAACAATAGTAATAATTCAAGAATTAAAAGATGAGTAGCTATTTGTTTTAGATAGGAAGACATTCTAGCTCATTCATTAATAAAAATAAATACAATTGGCAACAATTGGAAAATTCCAAGGGACCTTTCTGACCTAAACTTTTTACAGCAAAAAGTTACATTAAACAATGCAAAACAACTCACAAATAAGATGGAAGAAGTGCAGGGAATCTGAATCTTGAGAGGAAATACCGAAGGACCTTTGACCCAAAGCTTAGGGCTTCAAAGATTTGTTACTAATTCCTTAAGATCTCTCTATCTTAATTAAAATTAGTTTCATATTAATATATAAAATGGAAGGGTTTTAAACAGTTTAAATTATTAATATTTTATAACATTTCTTTAGCTATCCCTGTTGTAATAAAGTGATGATAGTTCAGCTTCAAGACAGATTTAGAATGTAGATCTTAAGGATTCACTGTCTTTTTTGTCTCTATAGAATTAAGTTACTAGAGAAGCAGTAACCACATTAACGAAAGATAAAATATATTACATGTATCTACCATTTGATATTTTGAAATAGATAAAAATAGAAACTGCTAAGGTAAAGAAAGACTTCTAAGGGGGAAAAAGAAACTTTCCCTCTCATACATGAAGATTGTAGTCATTTTTTCTTAAGTGGATGACATCCAGTTGACAAACAAAAAGCCAAAACACAACACAATCTCCAATAGTGACCAGTGCCAAGGCTTTTGTCACTGTCCTTTTTCTGGTTATTAGCTATAACAAAAACAGTGTTTACAGTGGCACTTGGGCACAACAATGCAAGTGACCTTGGTTCACACAACCCAATCCAAATTTGGCCCCTTGCTCTTCTCCAACAGAGCAACTCTACAGAAGGGAATATCTGTGACTGGAATAAAATCTCTTGTAAACTATTATCATGTGTACTGCAGTCTTCAGGCTGTCCCAAGGGATTCTGGGCAAACAAAGTAGGAAGCCCAGATTTAGACATAGAAGAAGCTCAGGAGTTCTAAAGATTCTTCAATTCTTGAGTGGAATCATATAATCTTTCTGACTCTATACCAATACTAAGATTTTCCAAGTATTAAAAAGAAAAGAAACTCCCAAATAGCTTTCCATAATGATTCTTATAAATTAATGGCTGAATGGTAAAAGTAGAGATTCTCTACAGATAAGCTAGAAAAAAAGATTAATTTGCTTTTTTATGTTAAATGGATCAGCTGTGGTAAGAACAATTAATACGCATTCAATACATTCTTCTGACCTTCTCCTCGCCCTGCTTTTTCTACCTCTTTCTCTTACCCTGTCACATTCACAAGAAATTATTCCTTATTTGGTGACTGAGAAAGAGCCAATGTAACTTCTAAGATCTATTTTTCTATCAGTTATACCTGTGATTATGTGATATTAACTTAAATATCCAGGCCAGAAATCCAGGTCTGAATGAGATGATTACCATTAAAATAGGGGGAAATGAAACCTCTATGACACTCCATATAAAATCTATACTTTTAATATAAACTTCAGTGCCTGAAGAAGTCAGCCAAGCAAAGAGAACGGGTCAGGGACAGAAATCAATAGGGTATATTTGCTTTATCTCATAACCTATCCCTTTCTGCTGTGTTGTGGAGAAAAAATTATTATCACAGAAAATCTGATACTACCATAAATTCAGGCTCCTGTATGTTTTCTGCCTCATTTTTCTACCTTTTACATTTCCTGTTGCCCTCCCAATCAGAACTTTTAGAAAAAAAACCCAGCATTTTACTTCACTAATTTTCAAATATTTGAGAATATGATACATGCAAAAAAAAGGTAAACATTCAGCCATTAAGAGAGGTATAGTAATAGGCAATGCTTCTATAAAAAGAATGCTATATGTATTAATTGTTGCACCAGAAGTCACCATGGAGATTACAGGTTTCTTGCAAACTCTGGAATTAGTAGTTAACAACTAAGTTTAACAATTACAATGGCAAAGAATGCTATCTGGGTACAAATGTCCATATACATTAATCCACTTAAAACTCACCAAAAACCATTCGCCATAAAGCAGGATGTGGTCGAGTAAAAGGACCTGTGGATAAAAACACCAAAAAACGATCATAAACAAATTTTAAATAAGAAAGTGAAACTGTAGGTTATGATAACATTAAATTTAAGAAATAATATCAACACAAAAAAATCTTTACACTGATAATTCTGAGTGAAAGACTATAATTTAAAAACTTCATCTATATTAATCCTCCCAGCTATCACTGACAACCTCCATTTTAATAAAAGGATAGTTCTATAAATTGATTGTAACTCAAATGAGGTTTTTTTTTTCCCCCAAAGCAACAATGTTATGATGGATGTAAGAAGAACATAAAGGAAGACAAATATAAGATTATTTTGCTTGTAAACTTTAAGAACTAAGAAAACAATATACACATTTGGAATTCATAATTTTATCAAATGCCCTAAGTAAATATCAAATTTGAAACTGAGATGTTAAAAGCAATAGCTGACTGAATCACAGAACTGTGGGACAAAAAGATTATGACAGGTTGAAGCAGTGAGCTAATGATAAGGATGATACAAAGTTCTATTTGGGGGTTTAAAAAACTAATAATTCAACGTAATACTAAAGAATGACTAGAAATGTTTTTTCCCCCCTGATGTTTACTAAATTAAGTCCCTTTGATTTTCATTTCTTTAATTGTTAGTGATTAGGAGGTTTTTGTTTTGTTTTGTTTTTATGGCTAGTGATTGATTAGATTCTTATTTTGAAAATTACTTGTTCTCATACACAGCAACAAGATAGTATGATGATCAATCTGATGAACATGGCTCTCCTCAACAATGAGAGAATTCAAACCCATTGTTCAGTGATGAAGAGAGTGGGAACTGAATGTGGTTCACAACATAGCATTTTTACTCTTTCTGTTGTTGCTTGCTTGCATTTTGTTTTCTTTCTCAGTTTTTTTTTCCTTCTAGATCCGATTTTTCTTGTACAGTAAGATAACTGCATAACTATGTATACATATATTGGATTTAACATATATTTTAACATATTTAACATGTATTGGACTACTTGACATCTAGGCGAGGGGGTGGGGGGAAGGAGGGGAATATTTGGAACAGAAGGGTTTTGCAAGGGTCAATGTTGAAAAATTACCCATGCATATATTTAGTAAATAAAAAGCTTTAATAAGAAAAAAAAAAGAAAAGGAAAAAAAAATTACTTGTTCATATGGCCTGACCATTTATTACCAGGAGAATGGCTTTTGGTTTTATTGTTTTGGATAAATTCCTTACATATGCTGAAAATAAGAACCTTCTTAGAAAAATTTGTGACAAATATTTTTCCTAATTGTTTCATTTTTAATGTTATTTTTTCCTTTTATTAAAAGGATATTCCTTTCAAATATCTCCCCCTTTTTTTGAATATTGGTATTTTAAAGCATTTTTAAAAATGTGATTATCAACTGTGGATCATTTCCTTCAAAAATGGCCTGTTTGACAATTTTCAGAGAAAGAAATTGAAACCGTTTTTATTCAAAAGAAAAGGTGCTCTAAATCATTATTGATCAGAGAAATGCAAATTAAGTCAATTATATACCTCTCAGATTGGCTAAAATGACAGGAAAAGATAATAATGAATGTTGAAGGAGATACGGGAAATCTAAGACACTGATACATTGTTGGTGGAATTGTGAACAGATCCAACCATTCTGCAAAACAATTTGGAACTATGCCCAAAGAGCTATCAAACTGTGCATAGCCTTTGACCCAGCAGTGTTTCTACTGGGCCTATATCCCAAAGAGATCTTAAAGGAAGGAAAGGGACCCACATGTGCAAAAATGTTTGTGGCAGCCCTTTTTTGTAGTGGCAAGGAGCTGGAAACTGAATGGATACCCATCAGTTGGAGAATGGCTGAAAAAGTTATGATCTTATGTCATGGAATATTATTGTTCTATAAGAAATGACCAGCAGGATGATTTCAGAGAGGCCTGGAGAGACCTACATGAACTGATGCTAAGTGAAATGAGCAGAACCAGGAGATTATATACGGCAACAAGATTATACGACAATCAACTCTAATGGATGACTCTCTTCAACAATGTGATGATTCAGGCCAGTTCCAATGATCTTGTAAGAGAGCCATTTGCACCCAGAGAGAGGACTGTGGGAATTGAATGTGGTTCACAACACAGCATTTTCACTTTTTGTTGTTTTTTGCTTGCATTTTATTCTCTCTCTCTCTCTCTGGTCTGATTTGATTTTTCTTGTGCAGCAAAATAATTGTATAAATATGTATGCATATATTGGATTTAACATATATTTCTTCCAACGTTTAACATATATTGGACTACTTGCCGTTTAGGGGAGAGGGTGAGGTAGGAGGGAAAAATTGGGACACAAGGTTTTGCAAGAGTTAATGTCACAGTTAACATTCCCTAGCTGTGTGACCCTGGGCAAGTCACTAAACCTCAATTGCCTCAGCAAAAAGGAAAAAAAAAAAAAAAAAGAGTTAATGTTACAGAATTATCCATGCATATGTTTTGAAAAATAAAAAGCTTTAATAAAAAATAATAAAAATTTTAAAATATAAGAAAATTTAAAATGGCCTGTTTATATCTTTTAATAATTTATTGTGGAATGGCTCTAACTCTCATAAATTTGAGTTAGTTTCATATATTCTGGAAAGGAAATCTTTGTCAAACATTCACTACAAAGGTTTAACCTAGCTATTTGTCTTCTTTCTCATTTTAACTATATTAGACTTGTTTATGCAAAAACATTTAATTTTCAATAATCAAAATCGTCTATTTTATCTGTTATCTTACTCTCAATTTTTTTTTTTTAAAATCATGAATTAGTCTAGATCCAAAAGGTGATTTCTTCCTTGTTCCTGTAATTTGTATATAACATTACCTTTTTTATATAGGTCAGGAATCTCTGATTACAAAAACACTGTTCTTTTTCACTGAACCATGATAAGTTTCCTCGCTGTTATTATTACCTTCCTCTGGATACTCTCCAACTTTTTAATACCCATTCTAAAATATGTGATCCAAAACTGAACATAATATTCTGGATATGGATGGTCAGAGAATAGTATGCCTATCACATTTCACTAATTTATCAAGATCTCATATAACAAACATTAAAGTTGAGCAGGACCTCTAGTTCAATCACCGTATATTAAAAGTGAGTACACTGATGCCCAGAGATAAAAAATGTTTTGTCCAAGATAATAAGACTTTAAGCTAGGAAGATCTTATGTTCAAATTCCGCCTTTTAAACTTACTAGCTATAAGACTATAGGCAAAAAATGTTTGTAGCAGCTCTTTTTGTGGCAGCAAAGAATTGGAAAAGGTTGAGTAGCTAGGTGGCACAGTGGACAGAGCACCTGCCCTGAAGTCAGGAGGACCTGAGTTCAAATTTGACCTAAGACACTTAATACTTCCTAGCTGTGTGACCCTGGGCAAGTCACTTAACCCCAATTGCTTCAGAGGAAAAAAAAGAATTGGAAAATGAGTAGATGTCCACCAACTGGGGGATGGCTAAACAAGTTGTGGTACATGAAGGTAATGGGATGTTATTGTTTTACAAAATATGATGAACAAGTTGATTTTAGAAAGGCCTGGAAAGATTTATATGAACTAATGCTGACTCAAACAAACAGAACCAAGAAAACATTGTGCATAGTAACAACAAGAATGTACAATGATCAACTATGAAAGGTTTGGTTCTTCTCAGTAGTTCAGTGATCCAAGGCAATCCTAATAGACTTTGGACAGAAAATGCCATTTGCATTTGGAAAAAGAACTAAGGAGGCTGAATGTAAATCAACACATGCTATGTTCACTTCTTTTTTCTGCTGGTTTTTTTTCTCAAGATTTTTTCTTTTTGTTCTGATAGTTCTCTCCCAAAATAATTCATAAAGCAATGCATATTAAAATAAATAAATCTAAATTTAAAAAAAGACTATAGGCAAGTCTTTCTTCTACATAACAAATAGGGGTAATATCTGTAACATTGTTAGGATACCAAATTAATAACAATATTTTGCAAACTTGAAAGCACTAGAAATGTCAGCTCTAAGTTATGTTAATGAATCATTTTTATTAGGTGGAACATTACTTCACATTTGAGCCTCAATCTACCCATCTGTATGAGGGGGGGAATGGGATAGATTAAATAACCTCTCATAGTCTAGGGTGTCTTCTCTTGAGATCTTTTCCCCTCTGGGTTTTTTTTTTTAAATAAATAGTGGGTTTGATGATTTCTAAATTTCATCTCCAATGTTATGTTTATGAATTTTATTGTGATCTTGAATATACTTTAAAATTTTTGTCTCAGAAGCTCCATCTCAGTTGACAAGAAGTGCACTGAGGGGCAACTAAATGGTGCAGTATATAAAAGCACCAGCCCTGAAATCAAGAGAACCTGTGTTCAAATTCAGCTTGAGATCTGTAACACTTATTAGCTAGACAAGTCACTTAACCCCAAATGCTTCTCAAAAAAGAAAAAAAAGTGCACCGAACATTATATTTTATCTCTTGAAACAAAACAGAGAGACAGAAGATTCTGCAGCTTAAATAGAAACTAAAATTTCATTTTACCATTAGAGGAGTTCATAAGAGATCTTCCCTGGGGAATACAAGAAATATCCATCAGAAATCACACAAAATTACCACAAGCTACTTAAAGCTATGTGAATTTACTCCCAAAGAGTCTCTTTTACTATCGTATGGAAACCATCTGTGACTGAAAGCTTAAATTGTTGCTGTGAAGTTCCCTTGAGAAAATCTATATACTACTGAAAAATATATATTAAAACCTTGAGGGGGCAGCCAGGTGGCGCAGTAGATAGAGCACCAGCCCTGAAGTCAGGAGGACCTGAGTTCAAATCTGATCTCAGACACTTAACATTCCCTAGCTGTGTGACCTTGGGCAAGTCACTTAACCTCAATTGCCTCAGCAAAAAGCAAAAAAAAAAAAAAAAATCTCTAAGCTACAAATCTTTTTTGGTCAAAGGATTACAAAAACCTGTGCATAGATGATTTGATTAATGGAAAGTCACAAAAGGTCACCTTTGCTTAAGAAGGTGACAAATGATAGAAGGAACATTCAAGAAGATAACAGATGACCAACTGAAGCTTATCAAATATGCAGTTGATATGAATTTAGGAGGGCTCACTAAAATATCAGACAATATTATTAGGATCCAAGAAGGTCTTGGTAGATTAAAATTGAATGTTCTTTCTGTCAACAACATCAAGGTTTTTCCAGAGCCCTTTGGCAGTCTAGTGGAACCTATGAATTCCTTCTCAGAAATATGTTTGACCTATATTCATATTTAAAGTCAACTGCTAAATTTCTGTTAGAGTTTTGTGAAAATAAAGATGCAATTTTCTATGCTATCCAAGCTTTTGGATTTTTTTAAATTAATATTTATGAGGCAGCTAAGTGATCCAACTCATAAAGTGTTGAGCTTGGAGTCAGAAATAAAGGAGTTCAAATAATCTTAGATACCTACTACTCACTTAACCTCCATTTGCATCAGTTCTCCTGACTGTAAAATGAGATAACAGCATTAACCTCAAGAGTGATGCTGTGAGGATTAAATGAGATATTTGTAAAGTACTTAGCACTGTGCCTTGAACACAACAATCTATAATTATATAAACAGTAACCTATAATTATTATACTTGAAATCTACCCATGGACTCCAAGGGTAAAGAACCCCCGAAGCAAAGTCTGTAAGACCATTTGTTAAAAATATTCAGGAAGATTCCTATTCACTTGGCCTCTGGAAAGGATTCTTTTCAATCCTACTGGATTATTATATGCTAAGAACTGTATTATATAGTCCTTGCCTTTAAGGAACTTGCATTCCAATAGAGGATATAACATAGAAATATGGATATAAAATTTATATGAAGGACAGATAAAAGATAATAGAAGGGGAAAGCACTAGCCTAGAAGGACTCATAGGGGCCATATGCAAAAGGAAAAATTTAAGCTGAATTGTGAAGGAAGTCAATGAAACAAAGAGGCAGAGGCAACAGAACTAAGTAACTCAGGGAAGGGTCAATGGTCAATGCAAAGGCAGAGGGATGGGAAGTGGAGGACCCTGACCCTGTTTGAGGAGCTACAAATGAGTTAGTATACCTGAATGGAAAAATTTGTGCAGAGGAAAGTAGTGAGGGGCTATGCTAGGATGAGTTTTAGGGTTTATATGATTTCTGTTTTGGTTCTTAAAAAAATTTTTGTTTAAGTTTATAAGGTTCTAAAAGTAATAAGGAGCCATGGAAGCACATTAGGCAGAGAGAAGATATTGTCAGATAGGTGTTTATGAGAAAAAAAAAAAAAAATCACCCTGGGAGTTGGAAATAGCACTTGTTCTTCCTTATCTCTCTATTCCTTCATGTTGTCTTTTTGTGATATTCCCCAATCTTTTTTCTTAAACTCTCCTAGATACTGACTTAGGCCAGTTGTCTATACCAACTCCCTGACTCTACAGAAGAAAATGCAGAGGTACAAGGGGTAACTTTCACAGGGTCACACTGCTAGTTAGTAGCATAGCTGGGAACAGAATTCAGTAAAGTTTTGACTGTTCAGCATTGAGCCACACTCAGAATCTGTTGAGAAAATAAATCCCAATACCTCTCAACGGTAAGTCCTTGGTAGCCAAAAAATGACCTATGACTGGCCTCTTATGAATGGATTTGAATCCAGCTCTTTCTGACCAAAAACAGAACTCTATTTACTATGTTATACTGTCTTATCAGGGTATTTTAGCCCTTACAAAGTTTACAATCCTTTGTTTAAACACTTCTAAAGTGAAGTGAGATATGGAAAAAGATGTTGTGAGTTGCTCTGATTAGGCAGAACCAGGTTTGCAAACTACATTTCAACTCCAATAGCTAGACCAAATTGCTTCCAATAACTGGAAATAGAAATACAAGTAGGTGGAATGGAATAAAGTAATCTATTACTTACCATTGGGAAAAGCTAATACACTGATGATGAGAAAGAAGAAAATAACAGAGAGGATGCCTTTCCAAATATTATCTTCTTGAACAGAATCATCCCTAAAAATGGAAAAACAAAATCAAAGTATTGTTATTTCTTGTTGAGTAGAGCAATGTCCAAGAGATTTATTGTATATAAAAACATGCCTTCTCCTTAGACTTCAATTCAGTATGTTTTTTTTAATAAGAAAATGGAAAATGGGAGGAAAGTGGGTAGGTGTAGAGAGACACATTCAGGAATAAAGAAAGTGGTTGTAAAGATCAAATATGGAAACAAATGCCTGAAATACCTAAACAATAAAGGGGGCAATACTGATAGCCTATCTTAGATCCAGTACTACTTGTGTTTTTTAAAATTCTCTTCTCTAACAGACTCCACTATCCCAGAGATGTTAGGGGTGATGGGTTCTTCTTCCTTTCTCCCATGGCTGCCACCACCACACCTACAAAAATAATCTCTAGGATAGATGAGAGAGACAGTATACATAGTAGGAGTCACCCCAAAGTCATT